>CAUYUJ010018106.1:58458-185799 GCA_963575745.1 Prorocentrum cordatum | reverse complement strand
GGAGGAGGCGGAGAAGGAGGAGGAGGAGGAGGAGGAGGAGGAGGAGGAGGAGGAGGACGAGGAGGAGGAGGAGGCGGAGGAGGAGGAGGAGGAGGAGTACACGCGTCCGCAGCTCGTGCCCCGCAGGAAGCCCCACGCGCGGCCCCAGAGGACGGGGTGCGCGTGCCGCCCGCCCCCCCCCTCCCACTTCGGCACCCCATATGCACGGATCGTGCCGGGCGTGAGGGCCCGTCCGCGGCCCCGGAGACGGGGGTGCGCACGCCGCGGCCCCACCAGTTTCGGCACGCCCATCCTGCGCGCCGTGTTTCAGAGGCAGCTCCGCACACGGCCCCAGAGGCGGTCGCCGAGCGCGTTCCACTGCTCGCAGAGTGCCTACTCGCAAACGTCCGAAAAGCGGGTGGTCCGCTCCAATGTAACGGATCGTGGACCCCCCCGGCGGCGGCTCCCGGCCACTGGCGAGCAGTTGGCTTTGCGAGCAGTGGCACGCGCTTGTCTAAGTTTCGGCACATCCATCCTACAGTCGCGGGAGCGTAAGACCCGGGTTTGCCAGGACTCGGGTTCCGCGCCTCGGATTTTGACGAGGAGGAGTTTCGTTGGATGTCTGCAGCGGGAGGCCTCGTCAAAATGCAGGCTCGGCCTCGTCATTTTTTTGACGACCTCGTCGGGTATTTCCGAGTCCCCTGTACCCAGGTCTTACGTCCCCCTGATACAGGCGGCCCGGATTAGTAGGTCGACCTTGCCAGCTCAAGGGTACCTGTGTATGTTGTGCCTCGCGACGCGCGCCTTCTGACACTCCTATGGCGATGTGGCCCTCGGGAGGGTCGTGTGTCCTCTCGCGTGTCCTGTCCAATCAAGCCCGACTGTACGCATCGTGTTTCATAGGCAGCCTCGCACACGGCCCCAGATGACGGGGTGCGCATGCCGCCTCCGTTCCCACGTCTTTCCACGCAGGTGGCCCAGCAGCCCTTTTCACAGCCACCTGCAGTTCTTACAGGAGAGGTACGCCTGTGGGCGGTTCTGCGCCAGGAGTTCTCCAGTCTCGTCGCCCTCCCAGGTCGATTTGGTCGACTTGAGGAGGACCTTGCCGCAGTCGCCGCAGGTAAACTTTGCGTCCTGATTGCAGCGCCTCTGGTCGGCCATCCTCGATGGCAGGGGGGACCAGTTCGTCTTCGAGGCCTCTTGGGCCGTCTTGGGGCCGTTTTGGGGACCTCTTGGGCCGTCATGGGGCCATCTTGGAGGCCTCTTGGGCGATCTTGAGACGACTTTGGGGGCCTCTTTGGCCGTCTTGGGCCGTCGGAAATCCGAAAATGCGCACATCCTCCAAACACCAAAGGGAAACCAATGATTTTGGCCTCTTCGGGCCTTCCTGGAGGACCTCTTGGAGGCCTCTTCGGCTCGTCTTGGAGGCCTCACTTGGGTGCATCTTGGGCCATCTTGGAGGCCTCTTGGGAGCCTCTTGGGCCGTTTTGGGTATCTTGAGGCCATCTTAGGCGGTCTTGGGTGCATCTTGGGCCGTCTTGGAGGCATCTTGGGGCCATCTTAGCCGCCTTGGAGGCCATCTTGGCCGTCTTGGAGGCATCTTGGAGGCCATCTTCGGTCATCTTGAGCGAACAAGCCTACGATATTGGGGAATTGAGCGCGTTCCGGGTGGCCGGCGGGACGGGCCGAAGCCCCAGGGGGAGTTCTTTTGGACAAAGAACCAAAACCAAAACCTAGAGGGTTCAGCACGCCAGGCCCCCCTGCGATGAATCGACAGGGGGCGGCGGATCGAAGACGCCTACGGCGAATCACCGCCGCCCCCTGCCTTTTTGGAAGCGCCTATGTGGCCGAAGGTTGTGGCCAGAGGCCTGCCAAGCTATCGGACCACGTGTTCCCCGAATCGGTTTGGGGAGCCTTCGGGGAACACGTGGGCATCTTGAAGGTCATCTTGGCCGTCTGGAGGCCATTCTGACCCTTTCGGGCCTTTTTGGAGGACGTCTTGGAGGGCTCTTGGGCCGTCTTGGGAGCTATCTTGAGCGTCTTGGAGACCTCTTGGGGCCTCTTGGGGCCGTGTCTTGGGCCTCTTGGGCGATCTTTGTGGGCATTTGGGCCATCTCGGGTCGTCGGAAGGCAGAAAAAAAAACAAATGCCACAATCCTTCAAGAACCCATGGCAAATCAATGATTTTGGCCTTTTCGGGCCTTCCTGGAGGCCCTCTTGGAGGCCTCTTGGGCCGTCTTGGGCCATCTTAGGGCCATGTTCGGCCGTCTTGGCAGCGGCGCCCGCCTGGCGCACGGCCCCGCTCAAGCCCGTCTCAATCCCAGGGGCGCTCTGGGGGGGCAGATGAGCGGGGCCAGCGCCCGTTCCAGCCGCGGCGCCCGACGCCGAGGCCGTGTCGACGCCGAACTCACCAGGCTCTCTTGGACCATCGCCAGGCTCGCAAAGTACTGGCTCCAGTCGAGTGACACGAACTGGCACCCTCGCGGACACTGCGGGGGCCATACCCTTCGCCAACCTCGCCAGCGCCAGTTTGCCCTTCGAGCCAGCTTGCCCACACTCCGTGTTGAAGGTCGACGGCCTGCACGTAGCCACCGTGCCACAGACCGTGCACATGATGAATGGCGTATCCTTCGTGAGGTCCGCCTCCTTGAGCGTCCACAGCTTCACAAGCGCATGCTTCTTCTGGAGCTGGTGGTTGAACTCGAGGACTGAGCTGGTGATGTCCCCTGGGCATTCAGACTGCCTGCGAGCCCACCTGCACCTCGCACACATGCCAACATCCGTCAAAAACCTCAGGAACATCCATGTTTTTGGCCTCTTGGGCCGTCTTGGGCCAGCTTCGAGCCAACTTCGGCCATCCTGGTGGGTTCCTGGCACGTCTGACGCCGTCGGGAGCCGTCTTGGGGGCCTTTCTGGGCCAACGGGGGACCCTCTTGGAATGCTCCAGGGCCGTCTTGGAGGCCATCTTGGGCGTCTTGGAGGCCATCTTGGGCGTCTTGGAGGCCACTTGGGCCGTCATGATGCCCTCGTGGGGGCCTCTTGGGCGATTTTGGGGGCCTCTTGGGCCGTCTCGAACCGTCGGAATGCCGAGAAGAAGCAAATTCCCAACTCCTTCAAAAACCTAAGAAGCATCACTGATTTTGGTATCTTCGGGGCCTCCTGGAGGACCTCTTGGAGGCCTCTTGGGCCGTCTGGTGGGGGGGCCCTCTTGGGCCGTCTTGGACTCTCTTGGCCCATCTTAGAGGCCGTCTTGGACCATCTTGGGCGGACTTGGAGGCCATCTTGGACCATCGTGGAGGCCATCTCGGGCCAACGTGGCCATCTTGGAGGCCATCTTGAGCCGTCTAGGAGGATTTTTCCGGGAATTGGGCGATCTAAGAGTGACCGGCGGGTCGGGCCGAAACCCATTGGGAGAGTTCTTTTGGCAATAGAACCAAAACCAAAACCCCTATAGTTTGGCACGCCAGGCACCCCTTTGCTAAAGCAAAAGGGGGTGGCGGATCTAGTGCCACTAGATCCGCCGCCCCCTTTTGGCCTATCGGCCTAAGAAGGCCACTGGTCTTCGGCCTATCCCGCCACCGTGCCTGTGTGGGTGGTGGGTCAGAGGCCTCATGGATGTTGGTTGGGATCTCGTGGTTGGCATCTTCGAGGCCTCTGGGAGGCAGTTTTGAGGCCCCCCCGGGCCTCTAAGGCAGTTGCGGGGCTTCTTGGGGCCACTTTGGGGCCTCTTGGAGGCCTCGTTGGAGCCTCTTGGAGCTTTTTGGGGGCCTCTTTGGAGCTTCTTGGGGCCTCTTGGGAGCTTCTTGGGGCGAGAGGGGGGGTACTCGAGTTCGGGACCACCTCGGAGGCCACGATCCTGGTGAGGGGTATCAAAAAATGCCCTCCCCAGAGACGCGCGGGTAGCCGCGACAAGCCCTCGGAGCCCCCCCCGGAAAACGGAGCACAACCCATCCCCCCTTTCCCCCGGCAGAGCCCCCCCCCGCCCCCCCCCCAGCAGAGCTGAAGCTCAGGCTGTAGGCT
This sequence comes from Prorocentrum cordatum, assembly GCA_963575745.1. Classification (NCBI taxonomy): domain Eukaryota; class Dinophyceae; order Prorocentrales; family Prorocentraceae; genus Prorocentrum; species Prorocentrum cordatum. Next base: position 181,800 of record CAUYUJ010018106.1, on the reverse strand, counting down.
GTAGGCTGTAGCTGAGGCTTTCTCCAACTCGCACGCCGGATCGGCGGATTTTTTTTGCATCCAAAATCCCCATGCAGGGGGACGCGACCGACCTAACAATTGCCAGGATCGGGCACACAAAAGAGTTCCGCCGACGGCCCCCGAGGCGGGGCGCGCATGCCGACCCCCCCCCCGCCCCAGAGACGGGATCCGCATGCCCCTCCTGGCCCACCTCGCAGCGCCTCTCTCAGACGGACGGTGCCGAACAGGGGCCTTCGTCGACCGCCCAAGAGTGGGTGCGCAGACGTGAGCATCCTGTTCGGGCGGAGCGTGCCCCCGCCGGCAGCTCCACGTGGCACCCAACGGGCAAGCTCGAATGTCGGGCCGGGCGAAAGGGGGGGATTGGGAAAGGGGGGGTTACGAAATTTGCTGCATGCAGCTGGTTTCGGCCTCACCGAGGGGCCCATTCCTCGATACATGGGCGCCTCCCGGCGCCGGGAGGCGCCGGGAAAATCAGCTACGCGAGCTGATTCTCAAACCCCCCCTTTGCTATCCCCCCCTTCCGCCCGACCCGAGAATGGCGTCCCCCCGCCCCTGTCGGCGCACCCGCTTCGCGGCCCGTGTCCCACAGGGAGGTGCACCTGCGTGCTCGGTGGGCGCCGTGGCGCCGGGGGGGCCCACGCCCGATGCGGCGCCCCCCTCGTGGGGGGGTCGTGCCGTACGCAGAGAGCTCTGCCTGCGGCTTCGGGTGGGCGCGTTCGCACGAGGCTGCCCGCCCCTTTCGGCCCCTCCCCCTGCCCGTTTCCGGCGTGATGGGGATGTGAAAGCTGTGCGATCCCTTGCTGCCGTTTACCATCGCAGGCCTGGCGCGGCTGCCTCGTGTACCCGGTGCTGCTTGATCTCAGAGCGTGAAATTACCTACCCCGCTTTCGCTTCCAGGCAAAACCAAGCCATACCACGCGCCTCCTCGTCAAGCGGCCTGATCAGTACAGGCTGCAATTTGGCATCGCTTGGTATCTCTTGGAAGCGAGGGTGGTCAAACGCGAGGTAGGTTTGTTTGCCCCCTAGTTTACCATCGCAGGCCTGGCGCGGCTGCCTCATGTACCCGGTGCTGCTTAATCGAAAGCCTCCAGGGCGCGTGACGGCAAATGCTGGCAAGCACGCCTCCAACTCTCAGGAGGAAAAGAAACACACAGACACAATTAATCCTCGATTCCCCAGAAAATATGGGAAAATGTGGGAAGTGGTGGGGAAGACAGAAACCCAGAAAATATGGGAAAATATGGGGAAAATGTTTATTTGTGTGTATTTATTTGTGTGTCCTGGGGCCCCTTCAAACTCCTGCCGCTCCGCCAGGGTGGACGGGCCCTTGGGCACATCCTTCGTGACAGATGCCACCTTCGAGCACCATCTTTCAGGAGGGGACAAAAACACACAGACACAATTAATCGTCGACTCCCAGGAAAATATTGGAAAATATGGGAAGTGGGGGGGAAGACAAAAACCCAGAAAATATTGGAAAATATGGGGAATCATTTTATTTGTGTGTATTTATTTGTGTGTCCTTGGGCCCCTTGAATCTTGCCATGCCGCGCATGATCACACTCTGCTCACTTCTCTCCAGCTTTGCCGTCGACGCTTCCGTGGAGTTGCCTGGACATTGGCTAGAAAGACGCGCGAAAACGTGTTCTGTTGGTCGGCCATGTATGGGGCAACAACAAAACGGGTACCCCCTCACACGGGTCATGTCTCATACGGTTCAGCGCGTTTCTGCGCGCTTGCTTCCCACAGTCCGCATTGCCCCGTGGCGCACAGAATATGAAGAGATAGTCACGCCCTGCGCCAGGCTAATACTTCTGACAAGATATACGAGTCTACAGGAGCTCGCAGGAATCAGTAGGATGAAAGCAGCCGTAGGACAGACACATGATGATCATGCCAGCATGTACGCATCCCAGCTACATTACGAAGATCGGGACTACAAGCTTCTGCGAATCTGAGGAGCATGCAGGAGTTTTCGAGACCACATGACCTGCCAGGCACAAACGCGCAAATGGACATCCGGGCCCACTTATATAATATGGACTAGCTTTGAGAAGTCTGTGGAACATTCGATGGGTTCCAGGTTCATGCCAGCCCGTATGCCGCCTTCTTGCAGTTTCTCCGTATCTTACCTCTTGCTGGTGAGCTCCCTCTCTCTCTCAGTCTCAGTCTCAGTCTCTCTTTCTTTCTTTCTTTCTTTCTCTCTCTCTCTCTCTCTCCCCCCCCTCCCCCTCTCCTTCTTCCCTCTCCAGATCTAGCTCTTTGCGCGGTCCATCATCAGTCAGCACCCGTCCAGACTGAGAGTCATGCCGTTAGCAATGTCCCCGGCTTGAAACCCGTCCGGCAGTTTGGTATGACTAGTAGTTCCAGTCGTAGCGTTCGTTGTAGCATGAATTGCAGATTTTTGTTTGTAGGTGGTAGTGGCAGCCGCAGGTGGCAGTCGCAAGAATTGGTAGCAGCAGCAGCAGTAGCAGGAAGAGCTGTCAGCAACAACAGTAGTATGCAGCATGCCATGGTGGCGATGGCGGCCACTGCTCTTGCGACAGCAGGCTATGTAGTTGCAATGGCAGCTATACTGTGGGCGGCGTTGGAGTTTGTGCGGGACAGCGCCAGCGGTAACGTTTGCGCTGCCTCGCGGTTCCGCCACTGCGCTCAGTCGGCCGCCCGCGGGGGGGACCAGAATGGTGGGCCTCTCGGTGTCTCTTGAAACTCTCTTGGGCTGTCTCAGGGTGCTTTTTGCCCGTCTGACGCCTTCGGAGGCCGTCTCGGGGGTCTCCCCAGGCCGTCCTGGGGCCTTCCCGGGGCATGTTTGGCGCCGTCGTGGAGGTCTCTTGGGCCGCCTTGCGGCAGTCTTGGGGGCCTTTGGTGTCATCTTGGGGCCCTCTTGCGCCGTCTGGGGGCCCTTTGACAGGGTCCCGTGGGCAGCCTGAAGGGTTCGGAAGCCCGACGAGGCGCCAGCGCTAGACGCTTTTTCGAACACATTGAGGCAAGGCATGGTTCGGGCATCTTCGGGCCCTCCTGGGGGGGTCCTCTTGGTGGGGCGTCTTGAGGGCCTCTTGGCCCGTCTTGGGAGCCACTGCGGCCGTCATCGAGGGCATCTTGGACCGTCGCGGGGGCCATGCAGGGCAATTCCGTCAGCTTCGGCGGCAATGTCCGCAGTCGTGGATGCCACCCAGGCCACCTTGGCCTTTGTAAGCCGCGAATGGTTGTTGGGATGTGATAGGGATCTCGTCAGTTGCACGTGCGTTGATATTGCCCGCTTTGTTGGATCACCCGCCTTTGGCTCAAGTGCTCGACCGATAGATCCCGTGCCGCCACCAGAATATGATTGCCGGGCTTCATCAAATCAAACCGAGGATGACAGAGCCTAACATGGCAGCGTCATCACGCGCATCGACCAGCAGCCACCCTGCGGTGGTAGACAGAGAGTATCGCCTCGTCTCCAACCTTTGGCGCCGATAGGTACTGTGCCTGGTGCCTTGGGGGGCGCATTTACCAAATTGTGGACCGCATTAACGACACGACAAGCGGCATATCTTGTGACGGCATAGATCCTGGTAGCATCAGCGTGGAGTTCGAGGGAAGGGGGAGCGCGCCATGGAGTTGGAGGGCCGTTCTCGCTCCTTCCCGCCTGCAAGGCATCTGCGCGGATTTCGCTTGCCTGGTCGACAATGCGCGCCCAAGTGGCCGCACAGGTTTGGAGAGTTCGGACAGCTCGTAGAGCACACGACAGACAATCTGAACGGCGCCTGCAGAGACTCCCTCCCCTCTCCTCCTCCTCCTCCTCCTCCTCCTCCTCCTCCTCCTCCTCCTTCGCCTGCTTGCCTGCTTGCCGCCCCCTCCTCTCTCCTCTCTCCTCCTCCTCCTCCTCCTCCTCCTCCTCCTCCTCCTCCTCCTCCTCCTCCTCCTCCTCCTCCTCCCTCCTCCTCGCTCCTCCTCCTCTCCTCCTCCTCCTCCTCCTCCTCTCCTCCTCCTCCTCCCTCCTCCTCCTCCTCCTCCTCCCTATCCCCTCCTCCCTCCTCCCTCCTCCCTCCCTCCCTCCTCCCTCCTCCTCCTCCTCTCCTCCTCCTCCTCCTCCTCCTCCTCCTCCTCCTCCTCCCTCCTCCTCCCTCCTCCCTCTTGGGTCTGGAGGCCGCGCGTCCGCCTTCTGCCCGTCTGCTGAGTGTCCCCCGCGGGGCCTCCTTGCGGTCAGCGCATGACGAGCGCGCGCCGTCCCCCCCTCCCTCCTCCCCCTTTCCCCCCCCCTCTCGGTTCCCTCCCTCCTCCTGTCCTCCTTTCCCCCCTCCTCCTCCTCTCCTCCTTTCCCCCCTCCTCCTCATTTCCCCCTCCTCCTCTCCTCCTTTCCCCCCTCCTCCTTTCCCCCCTCCTCCTTTCCCCCCTCCTCTCCTCCTTTCCCCCCCTCCACCTCCGTTCCCTCCCGCGTGCCTGGTCCGAGGCATGGAAGCGCGCAGCGTGCCGCGGGCCGCGTGGGCGGGCCGCGGCTACTGGCGCGCGGCTTCTTCCTCCGCGCCCTGTGGCCGTTCTGCGGCCTCCGGGCTCTCATGAGCCGACATTCCCCCTCTCGTCGTTCCTCTTCGTGTCCCTCGTCTTTCTCGCCTTTCCTGGCCTCGTGGCCTGTCCGCTTGGCGTCCTCGTCGTCGTCGTCTCGTCTTCCTCCTCCACACGTTCTCGCCGACCTGCCTTGGCTGTGCCGGCCTCGGTGCGACGCTGTAGCATCGAGGAGTCCCCTTCCAATCAGTTGGGAAGCTGACGATTTGTCATTGTTTCAAGTGTGTCGGGCCACTTTTGGGGCCTCTTGGAGGCATGTTGTTAGCTATCTTGAGACATGTAGGGCTATCTTGAGCGAAAACAAAATCGTCCACGGTGATGTGCAGTATTCTACTGCATACCAGCATCCTCGCCTGGAGCAGCGTGGCGAATACATCAGGAACTTCACCGCCCAGGTCTACGTCTGGGTCTGGGAGCCATTATTGCGCACCCCTTCGAGGACATCGTCTTTGTATCTGATGGCATTTGCGGCAGCAGCTGCTACTTGGCTGCGCAGACGACTTGGGTTACCGCCAGGGCCTGGCGCAACTGGTCGGTGCGCTTCGTTATTTGAGGCGGCGTCGGCGGATCGGCCGATGAGAACAAGAAGATTTTGTCCCCGACCGCATTTTCGGGGGGAAACGTGCACAGAGAAGTAGCCGTCCTGGTCAGCCACATTTTCAGTTGCTTGCTGGTCCAGCTCGACCTCGCATGCGCCGTCGGATCTGACGAGCCCGCGTCGCAACCCGCTGACGTCTGGAACGCAGCTGCCAGGTTTCACGCAGCTGCCAGGTTTCACGCAGAGCCAGGTGACGGACAGAGCGAGGTACGAGCTTGGGACGTTCGTAGGGGGCGAAGCCCTTTTGGGAGGGGGTCCGGGGGATGGGGCAAGGCCGAAGACACTGGTCTACTGGCCAGTTTTCTTTCGTATTTCCTAACCATCCTGTGGTGTTGGGTCCTCGTTTTGAAGAGACAGCGCCCCGCGTTCTCCTCCGCCTCCTCCTCCTCCTCGTCCTCCTCCTCCTCCTCCTCCTCCTCCTCCTCCTCCTCCTCCTCCTCCTCTCCTCTCCAACTCCCCCTCCTCCCCCCTCCCGTCACTCCTCCCTCCTGCCTGCGGTTCACCCACCCAGTGCAACGCTTCGTGGCCCCATAGGGAGCTCCACCGAACGCCCCAGTGGCAGCGTTCGCATGGCGGTCTCGGGCCATTTCGGCACACCCCTCACGAGGATCGTGGCTCCATAGGGAGCTCCACCGAAGGCTCCAGTGGCAGCGTTCGCATGGCGGCCTCGGGCCATTTCGGCACACCCCTCACGAGGATCGTGGCCCCATGGGGAGCTCCACCGAATGCGCCAGTGGCAGCATTCGCATGGCGGCCTCGGGCCATTTCGGCACACCCCTCACGAGGATCGTGGCCCCATAAGGGAGCTTCACCGAAGGCGCCAGTGGCTGGGTTCGCATGGCGGCCTCAGGCCATTTCGGCACACCCCTCACGAGGATCGTGGCCACATAGGGAGCTCCACCGAAGGCGCCAGTGGCAGGGTTCACATGGCGGCCTCGGGCCATGGCGGCCCCATCGGGCCATGGCAGGGTTCGGCATTTCACCCCCTCACGAGGATCGGGAGCTCCACCGAAGGCCCCCAGTGGCAGGGTTCGCATGGCGGCCTCGGGCCATTTCGGCACACCCCTCACGAGGATCGTGGCCCCATAGGGAGCTCCACCGAAGGCGCCAGTGGCAGGTTTCGCATGGCGGCCTCGGGCCATTTCGGCACACCCCTCACGAGGATCGTGGCCCCATAGGGAGCTCCACCGAAGGCCCCCAATCGCAGGGTTCGCATGGCGGCCTCGGGCCACTGCGGCACATCCCTCACGAGGATCGTGGCCCCATAGTTGAGGTGCAAAATCGTGAAGGATCGTCACAGGCACATTCCACACGAGGATCGTGGCCCCATCGTGGCAGGGGCGTCGTACTCCGCCTTGTCGACGTGCAACGCCACCTCCTCCTTCATGGCTCTCAAGGCCATCTCCTGCTTCTGCTCCTCGGTGAGAGGGACGCCGTCCTTGTCGTCGTCGGCGCCCGCGAAGACGGCCACGAACGTGTCCCTGAGCATGTCGGGCTCCGGCGGGAAGCCGTGGCCACATTGGGAGCGCGGTCGAAGATGGTATTCACAATTGCGGCATTCACAACTGCATATGGTTGGGTCCTTCGCCAGGCTAATTTTTCAAGCGAAGCGGCTCCCATAGCCTGTCTGTTTGTATTTTTGTCTGGTGAATCGGCCAGAGGGCCCCAAGACGGCTCAAGAGGGCCTCAGAAGGGCTTCAGAGGGCCCCAAGACGGCCCCAAGAGAGCTTCAGATGGCCGCCAGACGGTCCAAGAGAGCATCGGGACGGCTCCAGAGGCACTCGAGAGGGCCCTCGAGAGGGCCTCAGGAGGCCAAAAACTTTGATTACCCGTTTGGGTTCTGCAAGCTTTTCCCAACCATCCTGCGGTGTTGGGTCCTCGTTTTGAAGAGACGTCGCCCCGCGTTCTTCCTCCTCCTCCTCCTTCTCCTCCTCCTCCTCCTCCTCCTTCTCCTTCTCCTCCTCATCCTCATACTCATCCTCATCCTCATCCTCTCCTCTCCTCCTCCCCCTCCTCCCCCTTCCCGTCATCATCATTCCAAACCCTCCTGTGGTCTTGGGTCCTCGTTTTGAAGAGACAGCGCCCCGCGTCACCTCCTCCTCCCGTGTCCCCTCCCCCCTCCTCCTTTTCCTCCTCCCTCCTCCCTGCGTTTCACCCACCCAGTACAGCGCTTCGTGGCCCCATACGGAGCTCCACCGAAGGCCCCGGTGGCAGGGTGCGCATGGCGGCCTCGGGCCATTTCGGCACACCCCTCACGACGATCGTGGCCCCGTGGGGAGCTCCTCCGAAGGCTCCATTGGCAGGGTTCGCATGGCGGCCTCGGGCCATTTCACACACCCCTCACGAGGATCGTGGCCCCATAGGGAGCTCCACCGAAGGCTCCAGTGGCAGCGTTCGCATGGCGGCCTCGGGCCATTTCGGCACACCCCTCACGAGGATCGTGGCCCCATGGGGAGCTCCACCGAATGCGCCAGTGGCAGCATTCGCATGGCGGCCTCGGGCCATGTCGGCACACCCCTCACGAAGATCGTGGCCACATCGGGAGCTCCACCGAATGCGCCACTGGCAGGGTTCGCGTGGCGGCCTCCGGCTATTTCGGCACACCCCTCACGAGGATCGTGGCCCCATAGGGAGCTCCACCGAAGGCGCCCAGTGGCAGGGTTCGCATGGCGGCCTCGGGCCATTTCGGCACACCCATCACGAAGATCGTGGCCCCATAGGGAGCTCCACCGAAGGCCCCCAGCGGCAGGGTTCGCATGGCGGCCTCGGGCCATTTCGGCATTCCCCTCACGAGGATCGTGGCCCCATGGGGAGCTCCACCGAATGCGCCAGTGGCAGCATTCGCATGGCGGCCTCGGGCCATTTCGGCACACCCCTCACGAGGATCGTGGCCCCATACGGAGCTCCACCGCACCTGGGCGTCGTACTCCGCCTTGTCGACGTGCAACGCCACCTCCTCATGGCTCTCAAGGCCCTCTCCTGCTTCTGCTCCTCGGTGACAAGGACGCCGTCCTTGTCTTCGTCGGCGCCCGCGAAGACGGCCACGAACGTGTCCCTGAGCATGTCGGGCTCCGGCGGGAAGCCGTGGCCACATAGGGAGCGCGGGCGAAGATGGTATTCACAATTGCGGCACTCACGACTGCATATGGTTGGGTCCTTCGCCAGGCTAATTTGGGTTTTCTTTTTTAATCCCAGAACGGCCCCAGGCGGCCCAAGAGGCCGCACCCAAATATCGTCCCAAGACGGCCCCAGATGCTCCCCAAAGATCGTTCCCAGACGGCCCCAGAGGCTCCCAGGGGCCGAAGACGATCCAAAAGGGCCTTCAGACGGCCCAAGAAGGCCCCAAGAGGGCCCCCAGACGGCCCCAACAAAGCCCCAATGGGTGCCCCAAGATGCTCCCAAGCGGGCCCGGAGAGGCGGTATGGGGTCTGGGCTGCTTGGGCGTAGAGACTGGGCGGGCCCAGGGAGGGCCCAAAAGCCCCAAAACGGTCCCAAAGGGCCCCCAATAGATTCCCCCAAAGCCCCAGAGACGCTAAGGAACACGATGGTTCCTCACAGCGAGCGGTGACGCAACAAGCTCTGAACACCAAGCCTCCCCAGAGCGCGGTGACGTAGACAACTCTCAAACACCAAGGCTCCCAGGACCGAGCGGCAACGTAACCAACAGAGAGTGGTGACGTAGCAAGCTTTTACCACCAAGGCTCCCAAGAGCGAAGGGTGCTGTGAACCATTTCCGGCAAGTTCCTGGTCCGCCCTTTTCCGTTCCCGTGCCGGCCCAGGTGACGGAAAGAGCGAGGTACGAGTGCTGTGCGTGGAGTGGGGGCGAAGCTTCCCAGGGAGGAGCGCAGAGGAGGGGCGAGGCCCGGCCGCAAAAGGTCTACTGGCCCGTTGTCTTCCGTACGTTTCCGATTGAAGCGGCTCTCCCGGGCGGCTCCCACGGCCTGTTCCTTTGTATTTGCTCGGCTGACGCGGCCCACGCGCCCCAAGACGGCCCACAAGGGCCCCCAAGCGGTCCAAGAGGGCCCCCAGGCGGGCCCACAACGGCCCTAGAGTCCCCGAAGGTCGTCCCAAGACGGCCCCCGAGGCCCCGCAAAGGTGCCGAAAACGGTCCAAGTGGGCCCCCAGGCGGCCCAAGAGGGCCCCAAGACGATCCAAGAGGGCTCCCAGACGGCCCCAAGAGAACCCCAACAGGGCCACGAGAGGTTCCCAAGCGGGCCCCAGGAGGAGGGGAAGGAGGAGGAGGAGGAGGAGGAAGAGGAGGAGGAGGAGGAGGAGGAGGAGGAGGAGGAGGAAACGAGCGGTGACGCAACGAGCTCTTGACACCAAGGCCCAAGAACGGGCGGCAACGTAAAAGCCTCTGAACACCGGGGCTCCCAACAGAGAGCGGTGACGTAAGTAGTTCTTAACACCAAGGCTGCAAAGAGCGAAGGGTGCCACGAGCCATCTCGGGCAGGTTGCTGAAGCGCTCTTTCCGTTTCCGTGCCGGCCTCAGGTCTACCAGCCGGCGTTCGGAACAAAACGCTCCTCTGGGGGAGTACGTATTCACGCCCACAGACCTCGTCTTGTCAGCCTTGTAACAAGGAAGCGATACATCCTTGTGTGGAATGTCACACAGCTGGATGCCATGCGCCAGATGGCGCCGCAGACTTTCGAGTGACCCCAGACATGTCAGCCTCCGTTTGCGCGTGCTCGTCACGTTGCTTTTAATGCCCGAGTGCCCCGAAGAGGGCAACGATGATGTTTTCTTGTTTTGAACTTTGGCGGTGCCACTCGCTCCTGCATCCGCTACATTTTTACGTCGGGTTCGCTGGGCTGGCTTTTCGCCTGGGCCCCGGCGTCCTGCGTTCTGTGGCCGGGCCGCCTTCTGCCTTGCAGCTTGCGGCTTTTGGCCTGTGATCCCCTGGCGGTCGGCTCGGGTGCCTCGAGCGCGTTGTGTACCCTCGTGGCGACGGCCGCAACAGCCCCCAGGGTAGCTTAAACATCGAGGACGCCTGCGGCGCATCACCCGCCGCTCCCTGGGAGTTTGTCGAAGTGGTGCGCAGCAGCGAAAGTCGTGACGCGGCGCACATGCCAGCTATCAAATGGCCATCGGCCCATCCCGCCACCGTGCTTGGGTTTTGGGTCGGGACGCTTCTTGGGGTCTCTCGAGAGGGCTCTCGGGGGCTTCTGCGGGGGAGTTTAGGGGCCTCTTGGGGGCCTCCTGGCGGCTTCTTGGGAGCCTCTTGGGGCCCTCTTGGGGCCTCTCTTGGGGCCTCTTGGGGGCCTCCCGGGGGCCTCTTAGAGCCTCCCGGCGGCCTCTTGGGACCGAAAGCTCGAAATGTTCATCCCTAGGGCACCTTGAAAATCTAAAGGCTGCCGCCTCTGCCGCCGACCCCAATTGAGCGACGTAGGTCGGATTTGTTTGTTGTCGGGGTGCCTTTCCGAGTACGGCAGGACGGGTTCAGGTGAGACATCCAGGCTTGAGCCTCACCTGGACTTATGATTCTCTGGTGCACCTCGGACTCCTCTCTATCGAAAGGCCTTCGGCCAATCCCGCCACTGTGCCTGGGTTGTGGGTATGAAGCCTATTGGATGTTCGTTGGCATTTCGTGAGGGACATTGTAGGGGGCTTCTTGGATGCAGTGTTGAGGCCTCTTGGGGGCAGTTTTGGGGCCTCTTGGGATCGCTGTTGGGCCCCTTGGGGCCTCTTGGGGCCTCTTGTGGCCTCCTGGGGGCCTCTTGGGGCAGAACGCTTGGATTTTCGGTTCGGTTGCACTCGCTTGGGCAACTTTTGGGGCCGTCGTGGGGCCCTCTTTGGGCCGTCTTGGGCGCCTCCTTGGCCGTCTTGGGGTGCTCGAGGGGTCCGTCTGCGGGCCCTCTTGGAGGCCTCTTGGGCAGTCCTGGGGTGGTACGGGGGATTTCGGGCCGCCTGGGAGCGTCGGAAAGGAAACAGGCGAGAACGCCAACATGTTTCAAACGATGAAGGCAACTCAATGTTTTTTGCCTCTCAGGGTCCTCTTGGGAGGCATCTTCGAGGCCTCTTGGGGCATCTTGGAGGCCTCTTGGACGGTCTTGGGGCGATCTTTGGGTGTCTCGGGGCATTCTGGGGCTGTCGTGGGCCTCTTTGGGCTCTGTTGGCCCGTTTGGGGCCCCCCATCGCTCCGAAACAGTCACGCGAGAAACCGCGAGAAGCCCCAGGATAAGATTTCGCGATGTGGGGTCTGGGTCCCTGAACGACTCCTCAGGAGTGAGGACTGAGGTTGAGAGGATGATGGCAAGGACCTGAGGGCACGCCCACTCCGCGCCCAGAGGCACGGTGGCGAATCTACATAACCATGATTGATTATCCGATGATCATGGTTCTGACGGATCGCATCGCATTTCAGAGCTGCAATGGGGGAGCCGCCTGGGGGTATTCCAATTTTCAGGCGATCGCAACCATGGATTAAGGGGGCGTGGATTAGCGACGGGTCCCGTTTCCATGGGAAATCGCACATTTCCGCCGCCGAACGAGGCGGCACGGGCCGCATTTTGGGGAGGGCACCTCCCCCGATCCATGGATCTGGCCACCGCGCGCCAAATTCCACGGATCGCTAATCCATGTTTGCGCGCCCCCGAAATTTTGGTTTTGGTTGGAATCGTTGGGGGTGGCAGTGACTCGGGTTAGCGGTCGGTGGATTGGGCGAGGTGGCAAATATTATCCAGGAGCAGCGATGACTCCATCCCGGAAGGGGAAAAATGGGGGTGGACAAGTAATCGTGATTGACCACCTCTTGCCCAAGAGGCGGGGGGGGTGAGATGGAGCTAGGAGACCCCATGCGAGAAGTTGTCCGGGTCGGCGTCGGCGAAGCCATCATTGTTATTTTGGGCCTTGAGATGCCGCTTGTGAGGCGGTCCAGTCGATCTCGCTTGAGACATGCCTGCAATTGTGGGCTTCGAGATGCCGTGCGAGAGATCGTCCAGCCCACATATAGTTTAGACATCCTAGCCGCTGTCCTGAGGCGGTCCAGCCCTTTTGGCTTGAGACATCCTCGCAGTTGTGGGGATCGAGGCACGCGAGAGGTCCATCCAGCTTCCCCCCCCACACACTCTCGCAAATCAGGGCCCATGTATGCCCTGACTTGAGCTGGTCCAGCTAGTTTCGTTCACACTTCGTTACAACTCTGGGCTCGGATACGACCTGGCCTGAGGTCGTCCAGCCATCTTCGCCTGATGCATCTTCGCTATTCTGGGTTAGTCGATGCTCTTGCCTCACGGTATCCGATCCCGTTTCCTCGCTGTTCTGGGTTTGCAGTTGCCGTGGGCTGATCGTTTCGCTTGAGATCTCCTTGCAACTCCTCATTTCACGTGGTCCCAATCCTGTTCGCCTGGGGCATCGTCGGGATTCTGTTTTCGGGGATGCCCACACCCGAGGTGGTTCAACCAATTCGCCCGAGATCTCCCCTTTCTGGGCTCGGAGATTTCCTGTCAATGCTGTCGCCGATGACCCATTCGACAATTTGTGTCACTTGTCAGATGAACACTCGGGGAGACTTGAACCCTACTTGTGCCACTGGCATTTTTTTTCAATCGGGGCCAGTTTTTCAAACGGGCGAGGTTAGCTGGGCATTGCAGGAGGCGAGTTGCCCGTCCTCTGCCGATGGGATTTTGGGAGGAAGTGATTTCACACGCTAGTCACCCAAAGGGGTGGGCGGGTTTTCCTTGCCTTAGACGCTGAGTGGCACTTCGTCGGAGGGGAGGCCCGACGCCGCCCCATCAGCCAGAGTACTGTTGCTGCACCTCGCCTTGCCTTTGCGCAACAAATGAGATCCCTTCGCCTTCAAGGCCGGCGAGTTCGGAAGTGATGGGGCGTCGCGTCAAGTTCGCGGGAGGGGTCAGTGATATGCCAGCACCAAGTTTGGCCGGCCTTCCATGGGCTTTCGCCAGTGGCCCTTGGGAGGCCTGGTCAACTTAGGAGCTTCCATTCCTGGCCGATTTGACTCGTGGATTCCAGTTTTGGTCCGATCCGCCGTGCGCCATGCAGATGTGTATCGATCCAACATGATGACTCCAAGGGTGAACCTCTCGCCCTCGGCGAACGCAAACGCACATAAAACGAGGACGGTGCGGCTGCTGGAAGTTCGGCGGAAATTGGCGGAGGTACAGCGGGAGACCCCATGAGAGGTCAACGCTGGTTTCCCAGGAGTTCTCGGAGGTTGTCAGCTGTCGTCCGACCGTATCCCCTGTCGTTTCCATGATTCAGGCCGTGGACAAGCCCTGTGCCGAGCGCGGTCGTCCAACTCGCTGACGGTCAGGCTCACTCCACGTTCTCAGACGGCCCACAAGTCCCCCAAGGTCGTCCGTCCCAGGACTGCCTCAGACGTCCCCCAGAGGGTGCCAATGGAGCTCCCAGTGGCCCGAAGTCGGCTCTCGAAGCGCCCGTGGGGCGTCCGAAACGGCCCTGAGGCGGACCAAGATAGCCTACAGAGCCCCCGACAGGCTCCAAGAGCGCCCCCAACTGCCGGCAGCGGCGTGCAGCACGCCCCAGGCGGCTTCCACGCGGCCCAAAGTTGCTTCCCAGACGCCCGAAGATGCCTCGAAGAGCACTAAGGGCCCGCGTGGCCAAGGACGGCTCTGCGAGAGCTCCAACACCAACGCAGGTTATGTCACGCCAGAGAGCGCTCGCGTGACGATGGCGACGTTGATGATCATCATGGTGATGATGACGATCCTGGTGATGACGATGTTGATGATTATGACTGTTATGCTGCTCATGACGGTGATGATGTTGATGCTGATTGCCATCCTTTGGAGCTCGCATCCTTCATGGTCATCCATATATGTGACCTCCATTGTACTTTTGTTAGGCCTCCGGGAGGCTTATCGCCATCAGTTGCCGAGGCTCGCCCCAGGGAGTCGCTCGGGGTGGCGCCTGGAAAAGTCTGGGGGGCCGAGGAGTTTGGAGGGTGGTATCCGCTTTTGGAGTCGTCCTGGGACTCGCGTGGGATTCTTGGGAGGCTTGTGGGGCCCTCTTCACGAGGCGGGGACGGGGGTCCCGGCGATTTTATTCGAGTGGGGGCCCCCAAAAAAACCCATGCCCAGAGACTCAGGAGGCTGGCGGTGTCAGACGTGGTCGGGGCGTGGTCGACGCAAGGGGGGGGGGTCCCAGAGTGGGGGGCTCCAAAAATCGATGCCAGGAGATTCAGGAGGCTGGCGGTGTGAGACGTGGTCGGGGCGTGGTCGGGGCGTGGTCGGTGCGTGGTCGAGGTGGGGGGGTTCTTGGCGAGATTTTTGACGAGAATGAGGCCCCAAAAACTTTTACCACAGACGCAGGAGGCTGGCGGTGTCAGACGTGGTCGAGGCGTGGTCGAGGCGGGGGGGGGCCCGGCGAGGTTTTTGTCGAGTGGGGACCCCAACAACTTCTGCCCAGAGACTCAGGAGGCTGGCGGTGTCAGACGTGGTCGGGGCGTGGTCGGGACATGGTCGGGGCGTGGTCGGGGCGTGGTCGAGGGGGGGGGCCCGGCGAGGTTTTGGTCGAGGGGGGGGCCTCAAAAACCTACACCAGGAGATTCAGGGGGCTGGCGGTGTCAGACGTGGTCGGGGCGTGGTCGGGGCGTGGTCGAGGCGGGGGGGGGGCCCGGCGAGGTTTTTGTCGAGTGGGGACCCCAAAAACCTATGCCCCGAGACTGAGGAGGCTGGCGGTGTCAGACGAGGTCGGGGCGTGGTCGAAGCGTGGTCGGGGCGTGGTCGGGGCGTGGTGGTCGAGGGGGGGGTGTTGTCGGGGAGGTTTTTGTCGAGTGGGGGGCCCCACAAACACCTTTCCCGGAGGCTCAGGAGGCTGGCGGTGTCGGACGTGGTCGAGGCGTGGTCGGGGCACAGGAGGCTGGCGGTGTCAGACGTGGTCGGAGCGTGGTCGGGGCGCTGTCGAGGCAGGGGGGGGTCCCGGCGAGGTTTTTGTCGAGTGGGGGCCTCAAAAATTGCACCCGGAGACTCAGGAGGCTGGCGGTGTCGACGTGGTCGGGGCGTGGTCGAGGCGGGGGGGAGGCCCAGCGAGGTTTTTGTTTAGTGGGGGCCCACTAAAACCTGTGCCTTGAGACTCAGGAGGCTGGCGATGTCAGATGTGGTCGGGTCGTGGTCGGGGCTCAGGAGGCTGGCGGTGAGACGTGGTCGGGGCGTGGTCGGGGCGCGGTCGGGACGTGGTCGAGGCTTGGGGGGCCCAAAAATCGATGCCTGGAGACTCACGAGGCTGGCGGTGTCAGACCTGGTCGGGGAGTGGTCGGGGCGTGGTTGAGGCAGGGGGGGGTCTCGGCGACGTTTTCGTCGAGTGAGGGCCTTCAAACCTTTGCCCATAGACTCAGGAGTCTGACGGTGTCAGACGTGGTCGGGGCGTGGTCGAGGCAGGGGGGGGGGTCCCATCGAGGTTTTTGTCGACTGGGGGGCCCCAAAAACTTCTGCCGAGAGACTCAGGAGGCAGGCGGTGTGAGACGTGTTCGGGGCGTGGTCGGGGCGTGGTCGAGGCGGGGTGGGTGGGTCCCAGCGAGGTTTTTGTCGAGTGGAGGGCCCAAAAACCCATCCCCGGAGGCTCAGGAGGCTAGCGGTGTCAGACGTGGTCGGGTCGTGGTCGGGGCTCAGGAGGCTGGCTCAGGGGACTCCAAAAACCAGCGGTGTGAGACGTGGTCGGAGCGTGGTCGCGGCGGGGGACGGGTCCCGGCAATTTTTTTTTTCGAGTGGGGGACTCCAAAAACCAATGCCTGGAGACTCAGGAAGCTGGCGGTGTCAGACGTGGTCGGGGCGTGGTCGGGACGTGGTCGGGGCGTGGTTGTGGCGGGGGGGATGTCCCATCGAGGTTTTTGTCGACTGGGGGGCCCCAAAAACTTCTGCCGAGAGCCTTTCGAGGCTGGCGGTGTCAGACGTGGTCGGAGCGTGGTCGGGGCGTGGTCGAGGCGGGGGGGGGGGTCCCTTTTTGTCGAGTGGGGGGCCCCAAAAATCGATGCCCGGAGACACGGAAGGCTGGCGGTGTCAGACGTGGTCGGGACGTGCTTGTGGCGTGGTCGAGGCGCGGAGGGTGGGTCCCGGCAAGGTTTTTGTTGGCCCATCAACGTCCTTGGGTCCCGGAGGGGTCCTGGGGTGTTTGTGGAGGGTCGCAAATTCGTGCGCTGGCGCGTTCGCGGGCCGCGCTCGCGCTCGGTAGCGCGGCCCGCCGCCACACGCCGCGCGAGTCGGCAGTGCCGCCGACAGAAGCGGCCGTGGGGCGCGCGCCCGCGCACGGCTAAGCCCTCCTCGCAGCGCCGAGCGTCGCGGTGCGGCGCTGCGGGGAGGTTGCTGTTTCCTTCCCACCCGCCACCCTTCTTTCGGGGCGTCTTGCACCCTGGCGCTCCCCGCGGCATCCAGGACAGGCGCGCGGCGCGGCGCGGCCTGGCCAGGGGAGACCGCAGGGGGGCGCCGACACCCGTCGACGTGGGTGCAGGCACCCCGTGGCAGGGTGGCGCTTTGCAGCGCCGCACATAATCTGTGGACGAGTGGAGGGCCCCAAAAATCTACGCCTGGAGACTCAGGACGCTGGCGGTGTGAGACGTGGTCGGGGCGTGGTCACGGCGAAGGGGGGGGGGGCCCGGCGACGCGGTCAAGGCGGGGGGGGACGGCTTGGACGCGGTGAGTGAGGGCGTGATGTGTGGTTTGGGCAGGTGTCGGGGGCGTGGTGCGTGGTTTGATCAGGGTTCTGGTTCACGAGTTCCGTGTGGGAGAACGACAGCTCGATCGCGCGCGCCTCTGGGGTCGGCGGATTATTCCCACCGTAGGACCCAGCATGAGAATCTTCTCGGCTAATTTGGAAATGGCCCTCACCGTCGTCCTCGCGATTAGTGGGGCGCCCTCACTGTCTCCTCTGCGTCATTTTCCTTCTCGCCATGGCGCGGGGCCTCCTCTCGCTTCCTACGTTACTCCCTCCTCGCCCGATTCGGCCGCCGATGGGTTACCACCGGCGGCCTGGAGACAAAGGATTACCTGTGCCCCCGATTCGGTCGAGGATGGGCTACACCTCGGCCCGGACACAAGAGGTTACCCTTGCGCCCGGCCTCTGTCTCGTCGTCGTCGTCGTCGGCTCTTCAGTCGCCCCTTCGAGCACGAGGGCCCATAACAGTAACAAATTGTCGGGCGACCACATCGGACGAGGCTGCCCGCAATTCGCTCACAGAAGAAGCTCCCGCTTCTTACTTTTCCTTTGTTCAGACCTAGCACACAAATGACGACAGTTAAACGGTGTGGATGACCTGGTCGGATTGGTGACATGAGCTGCGGGCCCCATATGGAAGGGGCTCCCGCCTGAGACTCTTTCGCAACTCACTCGTCGTCGAGGCCCCCGCCTGATATTTCTTCCATGTTCACCCATGATGACCCCAAGAACGACGATAGTCACAGGAATCTGATGGCCCGTTCGGAGCAGTAACAGGAGGTGCGGGCCACATAGGGAGGAGGTTCCCGTCTGAGACTTTCCTCGCAATCCACTCAGAGACGAGGCCCCGGCTTGATGTTTCCTCCATGTTCAGGCATGGGGACCCCAAGGGCGACAACAAAAGTTACAGGAGCTGGAGGACCCCATGGGGAGGGCACTGCCGCCCGGGACTTCACCGCCCCTCGCTCGGAGACGCGGCCCCCGCTTGATGTTTCCTCCATTCAGGAGGGGAAAAACACACACAGACACAATTAGTCGTCGACTCCCCAGAACATACGGAAAAATATGAGAAGTGGGGGGAAGACAGACACCCAGAACATATGGGAACATATGGGGAATCTGGTTGTTTGTGTGTATTTATTTGTGTCCTTTGGCCCCACATGTTCAGGCATTAGGACCCCAAAAAATTGGACGGTCACATGATTTGGATGACCCGTTTGGATTAATGACATGAGTTGCGGGCCCCATACAGAGGGGGTTCCCGCTTAAGATTTCATCGCAATTTGCTCAGAGACGAGGCCCCCGCCTGATCCTCCCTCCATGTTCAGACATGTGGACCCACAAAATGACGACAGCTACAGGAATTGGATGGACCGTTCGGAGTAGTAACATGAGGTGCGGGCCACATAGGGAGAGGGTTTCCGCTTGAGATTTTCTCGCATGTTTCTCGGAGACGATGCCCCCGCTTGATTCTTCTTCCACGTTCCGGCTAGAGGATCCCGAAAGTGACGACCTGTCACAGGATTTGGATGACCCGCTCGGATGAGTGACATGGGCTGCGGGCCCCGTAGGGAGATGGCTCCTGCCTGAGACTTCCTCCGCATTCAATAAGGGACAAGGCTTCCGCTCGAGACGTCCTCAAGATGAATGTCTGCGGTTGTGATGACGATGGTGGTGGTGATGTTGGTCGTGACAGTGATGGTGATGAGAAAGTGCCGTCCGATGGTGGTGGTACTGGTGGTGATGATGACGATGTTGATGGTGATGATGATGATGATGATGATGATGATGATGATGATGATGATGATGATGATGATGATGACTGTGATGTGATGATGGTGATGATGGTGATGTTGTTGCTGGTGGTGATGATGCTGGTGATGCACAGTGCAGTAGGATGATGGTGATAGTATAGGTAATGATGGTGACGATGAGGATGGCGATGGTAATGATGATGTTGACGGTAACTGATGATGATGGTATCAGTTTTTGAGTGAGTGGTGATGATGTTGTGAGTGATGACCATATGGCTCATGGTGTTATGATAGTGACGGTGTGTGAGTCATTGATTGAGTAAGTGTGCGAAGGGATAAACGGAGAGGGGGTGTGAGGAGAACGGCGTGGGGTGTCCACAGAACACAACTCCACTTAGGATGTGGGGTAAACACTTGTGATTGACATACGCATGCGTCCTGTCTTACCAGTGGTCCGATTATATGTATAGGATCGGTTCGACTGTATGTATGGTGTCGACCTGAGGCGTCGGATCAGCACATGTGTTGCCATTGTTTTCGTTTGTTAGGGTAGATATGCTTCGAATGGTCACCATGAGTGGTATGCTATGCGGCTTATCGCCGTAGGAGTTAACGCAACTATTTTGGGGGCATTGTGGTTGCGTGCGTTCCAGCGAGTAGATTGCAAGGCATGGTGGGCCAGTGCATTCAAGATCTCGAGATGGCTAGCTCTGTCAATGATAGAGGGATCGAGCCGAGACGGTCCACGGACAGGGGCGCTTTCAGACCACGGACAGGGGCGCTTTCAGAAGCATGTTGCAGTATCCAATTCTTGGAAGGTACGCGGAACGCTTCGGTGGAGCGGCCCACAAGGTGCCGAACGATTTCCCAGTATATTTGTTCAGTTCGTCGTTTTCTTGTGTTTGATTTGAGGGACAACGCAGGCGTAGAGAGAGTAGTAGTCAAGGGCGGAGAGAGAGGGAAGGATATTTTGCAGTGCGCAGCCTGTGGGAAGGGGTCTGGGATGTGTCAGGAATGCTTTGGCAGGCGCAAGCCTCTGATGACTGGCAAGTAGAAGCGTACTCGCTGAACGTGCAGAACAAAGAACGTTGTAGCGCCTTGCGTTCTCCTCCTGGAAGCAATCCATTATGGGATTCGGCTAGTGGCCAAGCGCTGTCCCAACAGAACCATTCCACGGATGGTCACCCTCTCCAATCTCGGGAGCGGCGTCGTCGCATTTTGAAACATATAGTGTGGGGGGTTTGTTCCATGTTGCGCACGCCCCTTGGCCTGATCTTCGCCGTGCTTGCTATATCAATTCGTTTGTGCCACGTTTATTTTTCCTGGTTGACATCCCAGCGCCAGATTCTCACCACCTTTGTGGCAGTGACGTCGGGTTCTCACCGTTCAAGGTCTCCCAGGTGCTCTCAGCTTTCCAGATCTCCCAGGTCAAGAGAGTGTGGAGTGTCGTTCCAGGTTGCAGATTCTATGATGTGTCGCAAGTCCGGAAAGCGTGACACAACATTTTCACATCTCCAATCCGGGAAGTGGTGAAGGGGCACCGTATTCTCGCCTTGACAGGTTCCCCGCAAAATGAAGCGGATGGGACGCACGGCGTTCATCCATTGAAGCTTCCGCGGCCCCAAACATGTGTCAGGAATATCAGGCATAACTTGTTCACAGGTCCAGGTGTCCAACGTCTATGAAGAGTGGTAGGGGCACTTGGGTTCAGAAGAAGAGGCATTGGAGCTTTCTATTGTGTCCGCTCCGGGTCCCGAGCCCGAGTACGGCAGTGAGCGGTTTGGTGATTAAGCGTGTTTTAAATAATTGTTATTCATGCACGGCTCTACGACAGCATTTGTGTCGCGAGAGGCCAAAGCGAACCACAGATCAAGTATTGACCAGCAATCGCGACAGAGCGGACGGTTTCAAGCGGACGCTCGAGTGTGCCAGTTGCTGCCAGGGAAGGAGAAGACAGGAGAGGTTCAGTGATCGTTTTCGTATTAATTGTTTTGCCGATTGGCGCGGGCCCCCGCACCACCCCCCCTTCCCCCACTCATGGAGTAGGTCTTGCCTGTTTTTGGCCCTTGTTTCGAGCAGGTGGAGTCTCCCCCATCGGACGCACGGTCGCAAACAGTCGCCTTGAGCAGAGTTCTTGAGCCAGAGCCCCCCCCCCTCCTTCCCCCCCTTCCGCCCAGTGTCGAGACGTCGCATAAGAAAACGCCCACACAATGGGAGGGGAAAGGGAGGAGGAGGAGGAGGAGGAGGAGGAGGAGGAGGAGGAGGGGGAGCGGGAGGGGAGGGGGAGGAGGAGGAGGGGGAGGGGGAGGGGGGAGGGGGGAGGGGGAAGAGGGGTGGGGGGAGGGGAATGGCGGAGGGGAGGGGGGGGGGGGAGGGGGGGGGAGGAGAGGAGGAGGGGGGGGAGGAGGAGGGAGGAGGAGGAGGAGGAGGAGGAGGAGGAGGAGGAGGAGGAGGAGGAGGAGGAGGAGGAGGAGGAGGAGGAGAGGAAGCATTTCGCACTGCACCGCCTGTCCCAGCCTACGCTCAGGCGCTCGAAGCGACGACCAGCATGGACTTTCAGTTCGTGGCCAACGTGCGCCTTGCCCGCTTCCCTTTCGTCTTCTCCATACAGTGGGGGCCCATGCCAAGAAGCACCCTGCTGCTTGCCTCCAGGGTGCCCTTGGCTTCTTGGGTTCCCATGGTGTTGCCATGGAGCGCGACGTCACCACAGCAACAACCAGTGGACGCCCTGGGGTCTCAGGGTTGGGTTTCTTGTGGAATGATGATTGTGGACTCGCCTCCACTCTACTGTACGCCACTGTGCTCCCGCCCGTCCCTTCACCTTTCTCCTACAAGGAGGGTCAGCAAGTAACGTTCGGCGGCGAGCCCAGAGGGAAAGTCAGAAGGAGAAGAGGCCTTCTCCACAGTTCCCTCAGGAGGGAAGTCAGAAGGGAAGTCAGAGAGTCTCGGAAGGCTCGGAAGTTCCCCGGCTTTCTCCGAGAAGTTCTCTGAGCCTTCCCCGAAGGCACAGACGATTTCTCAGAAGGCGAGAGGGCTTCTGAGAGGTCCCGCCGCCTTCTGAGAAGGCCCTCTCCTTCTCGCTTCCCCCCCCCTCGCTCGCCGCCGAACCGTACACGACCAACACGACGAAGACTCCCGCGACCCCTCGCACGACCGCTCCAACGACCTCTGTGCGCCTCCCCGGCTGTCGGCGTCCACCTCTCGCCCCCGGGCCCACCCGTGAGCTCCTGCTTCCCCCCGTGCGCCCTCTGCCCGGCCGTCCTTGCATGCAGCCCGCCACCCACCTCGGCCTCGTGCTCCTCATTCGCGCTCCACAGCGAGAGCACCTCGTACTTCCCGAGGGGGCTCGACGATGCGTGGTGTGGGCTCCGACGGTGCCGGCGTGCTGTCCCACATGGGAGATAGAAAGAGAGGTAGAGAGAGAGAGAGAGAGCGAGACAGAGAGAGAGAGAGAGACAGCGAGAGAGAGAGAGAGACAGAGAGAGAGAGAGAGACAGCGAGAGAGAGAGAGAGAGCGAGACAGCGAGAGAGAGAGAGAGATAGAGAGAGAAACATATCAACGATGAACAAGCCGCGGAGAGAGCGATAGTGGTTTCCCCATCGACGATCCTCCCCTCGTGGAGTTGCCCCCTCCCCTCACTCCCTTCGGCCCTCCTCTCCCCCCCGCCCTTCGCGCGTCCTTCCCGCCACCTGCCTGCGCTTTCTTTCCCCTTTCCCTCCCCTCGCGCAGGCGCCACAGCAAAGGGGGTCCCAGCCCCCCCCCCTTTCCAGGGAGGTTTCTCCTAACCTCCCTCGTCGGATCTTTGTCAATCTTTGTTCAATCTTTGTCAAATGCGGCAGCAGATGGGCTCGAGGAGACGGATGGGGGGATCTGCCTTCCAGAAGCGACAGTGCTCGTGTTTTGCCCGTGCTTGCGAGTGCCTGCTTGCTCGCGTATTTGCACACGTCCTCGCTTACATCCTTGGTAATTTGCAATCACCTCTGCTCAATTTGGAGCCACTCTCGGCAAGTTTGGCCCCAGTGATGCTTTACAAAGATATTGTCGCCTAGTTTACCCTGTAGTCTCGCATTTCGCAGATTGGAGAACCACTGGCACATGTTAGTTCTCCAGAGCCTTATACAGCCATCTAGTCAACACGACGTGTCATGCGACTGGTTGCAGGTTTCTGTATTGCCATTCGCGATGCCGCATTATGGTGAAGGGCATTGCGCCGGACGTCAGTGGGCATGTGCAGTTCCGAGTTTTCGGTTAGGATGCAAGTCCTTGGAGGTTCAATTCAGCATCGGCGTTGGGATATCCGCGGTGGGAAACAAACCGATTCCAGCATAATCCAGTTTAATCCCCGTAATCCCGTTTAGGCCAGGTTCATCCCGGGCTCAAATCAGCTTGTTGGCCCTTCAATCAGGCTTAATAGCTTATCATCGTCATTACGAAGATATTCCAGGAGTTGCTTCCGGCCCTTCGTGAGGGGACCGGGCGGGTGAGATTGGCTGTCCGCCGTCAGTGGGCCAGGATCTGTTCCCGGGGCCTCCAGAGGGGATGTGGAACGGCCGCTCTCTTGTCTCGACGCCTGCATGCCGCGCCTCCTGGGACGCAGGCCTTCCAGCGCGGGCGGGGGGGGCATCTTCTTCGTCGTCCTCCTCCTCTCGAAGAAAACGGCAGAAACATAAACTTTTGGTGAGGGGGGCATCTTCCTCGTCGTCCTCCACTTCTCGAAGAAAACACACCAGAAACATCAACTTCTGGTGGCGCTCCGCGCGGAGTTCTCGGATCTGCGCCGGGCCCCCCCCGGGCGGCGCCGCAGGCGCCGCCCCTGGCGCGCTCCGCGCAGGTCCAAGGAATCTGCGCGGAGCGCCACCAAAAGTGGATGTTTATGCCGTGCTTGCTTCTACTATATATTTGCCCTCCTCCTCGCTCCCCCTCTCGCTCCTCTCTGCCCCTCGCTCCCTGGTGCGAGTCTCTCGCCAGGGCAGGGTGCGCGTGAACAGAAAACTCCTCTCCCCTTTGTCGTCTCTCGCTCGCTCGCTCGCTTTCTCGCTCCCCGCGGCCCGTGTGGCCCTCGACCGCTGGTGGCAGGGGGGAGCTCC
Organism: Prorocentrum cordatum; assembly: GCA_963575745.1. NCBI lineage: Eukaryota > Dinophyceae > Prorocentrales > Prorocentraceae > Prorocentrum > Prorocentrum cordatum. The sequence goes on along the minus strand of CAUYUJ010018106.1, from coordinate 158,162 downwards.
TGGGGTTAAGTCGGGCCTGTTCCTCTACGGGAGGAACATTCAAAAACAGGGAACCAATGATCTGGGGACGATGTTTTGTGTTTTGAGCACTTTGTAATCAATGTTTGAATATGTTTCTAATATGTTCCATTTTCCGTTTGAGATCCCCGTGTGGGGGATGTGCCCGACCTAATCTTGGGGAGGTGGGCAGGGAGGAAAGACCAGGGAGGAGGCGTGAGGGAGAGGTGGTGCAGGAGGAGGATGAGGAGGAGGAGGGAGGATAGGAGGAGGTAGGACGAGGAGGAGGTAGGCTGATGAGGAGGAGGAGGCAGGATCGGGAGGAGGAGGAGGAGGCAGGATCGAGAGCGGCCGGAGCGATCAGCGCCGTCAGCGGCCGTCAGTGCCATCGTCAGCACCATGGGCCAAATGTCAAGCAGGGGCGTGTCGTCCTGGCCAGCCTCAAGGCCCACTGCAGAAAGCTCTAAGAACCTTGGAAGGTTTTGCGGTTCGCACGACATGTTCTTCGAACTGATCTGGCTGAGACGGCCTGATGTTGGTACGCCGGCTTTGACGCTCCGAGAACCTAACTTCTGTAATGAGAGTTTCCCTCGCTCCAAGAGCATGTCCTAATACGCCTACGGTCGAAGGCGAGACAGCGCCATGAGCAATGAGCATCAACTCGTGGCGCTCCGCGCGAAGCGCCAGAAGTCTATGTTTGGGGCGCTTCTTCCTCGTCTTCTATCCAGGAGTGCCAGGAAGGTCCGTCCCTGCTCCAGCGTCGACGGCGAGGGGCGGCATCCCAGCCGCGGGCGGGGCGATCTGCCGCCGGGCCGCGGCCGGCCCGGAGGGGGGCGGCGGGCGCGTCGCGTGCCGCGCGCCGCGCGCCCGCGCAGGCCCACGTGCTCGGGCTCGCCCGCGGGGCAGCTCTGCCCAGGAGCCCGGGGCCCCTGGAGGGCAGGGAGAGGAGGAGGAGGAGGAGGAGGAGGAGTAATTAGGAGGAGGAGGAGGAGGAGGAGGAGGAGGAGGAGAAGAGGAGGAGGAGGAGGAGGAGGAGGAGGAGGAGGAGGAGGATCAGGAGTAGGAGCAGGAGGAGGAGGACGAGGAGGAGGAGGAGGAGGAGGAGGAGGAGGAGGAGGTGGTCGGTGCTTTATGCGTTGTTCTAGTCGGGGGCGGCAAAGAGGGGGGTGATGGCTAGGGGGGGGTGGATATCATGGCGTGGGCCATGATATTTCCCCAGATTTCATGGCGCCTCTTCTGATTTCATTACGTCCCTGGCCCCCCCCGCGGGGCCGCGCACATGCCGACGGTCATGATTTGCACTCCCACCTCTTGGACACCCCCCTCTTGGCCGCTCCCGATCTAGGCCTTTCAGATGGGGTCGGAGTAGGTGGTCGGTGTTTTAGGCGCTGTTTTGCCGATCGGCGCGGGCCCCCTCGCACCCCCCCCCTCCCCCCCCTCCTGAAGTAGATCTTGGCTGTTTTTTGGCGCCCGTCTCGAGCATGTGGAGCCTCCCCCATCATGGACGCAGTGCTGCAACACAGTCGCACCAAGCAAAGGTCTGGAGCCAGACCCCCCACCCCACAGTTTCGCTCAATGTCGAAACGCCGAATAAGAAAACGCTCACTAGATGGGGTCGGAGGATCGCGCCGACGTGCCAGTGCATCGGCGATGCGGCTCGATGTGGAGCCTGAGTTTCTCCGCGCCGACGTCGCCAGTGCATCGCCGACGTTGCTGGTGCATCGCCGATGCATCGACGATGCGGCGCGATCCTCCGACCCCATCTAGGAGGCCTCTAGCGGTCTCCGCGTGTGCTCGAAGACGGCAGGGGGACGCAGAGGTGCCGACCCAGAGGAGTAATTTTGGTTCAGAGGAGGAGAAGAGGTGTGTGGTTCAGAGGAGGAGAAGTGCTGGGAGGAGGACTCTGATGAGGGATCTGGTCAGAAGAGGAGTATGGCAAGCGCAGGTGCCAGAGGATGAGAAGGCACCGATGCCGCTGCCCTGGCCTCGGTGTGGCATATCTGGGCCTCCTGAGCGGCCCTCGTCGCCACGGCTGGATTTGTCTCGGAATTTGTATTTTCTGTTGAACGGTATCCTTCTAGGTTGAACGGGGTCAGAGGCAGTGTGTAGCTTGATGTGTGCTTTAGACGGTGCAGAAGGCTGGCCGTGCAACGCGCCTGGTGCGATGTGGCCAGGCCCTTAGCAGAGAGGAAAAACAGGCCGGGACGGTGCGGAGCCTAACGCTTGTCACCGATGCTGACTCTTGCCAGGCCCATGCCCCAGGTGCAAGGGTCGGTGCATCAAGGGCCCAGGGTGGTACCGTTAGGTCGGGGGTGTCCCCTTACAGGCGGACGTTGGACGACAAATAAAACATATTCAAAAATCTTCAAAAATTGTCAAGCAAATACACAACAAATCGTCCCCACACTATTCTTTGACCATTTTTGAATATTCCTCCTGTAGAGGGACAGGCCCGACCTAAGGCTATGCTGAGGTGTGCTGCTGCCGGCTGCTGTGGCGGCCGGGCAGCGGCGAAGCGTTTTACTATTCGTTCCCAGATGCGCGTGCCCGAAGCCTTGCCGCAGGTCCTTCGCAGCTCCTGCCAAGCTCCTTCGGAGCTCGCTTTCCGAAGCTTGCCAGCCTTCCAGGCATGCATTCCAGCGCCCTGGCAGGCATCTCGTTTAAAGCTTACAAGCTTCCTAGGCATGCTGTCTAGCGTCCTTGCAGGCATCTCCCACTGGCGGTGTTCCCCGTACAGCTCTCCGAGAGCTGAGAGGGCCTCAAATTTAGAAGCCGGCGGCGCAGGGTGGGCCAGCTCCTCTCCTCCTCCTCCTCCTCCTCCTCCTCCTCCTGGCTCCTGGCGCCTCGCTTTCAGTTGCATTGCAGCGGGTCCTGAGAAGCGTTTTCCGACTCGTTCCCAGTTCGCGTGTTTGAGGCCTTTCCGCAGGTCCTTCGAAGCTCCTTCGAAGCTCGCTCTCCCAAGCTGGGGAGCTCCCAGGCATGCTTTCCAGCGCCCTGGCAGGCGTTTCCCAGCAGCTTTTTCCAAGCTTGCAAGCTCCCCTGACATGATTTCCAGCGCCCTTGCCAGCGCCTCCTATAAGCGTGTTGCGCGCTTTGGACTGGGTCGCTATCCGGGTTTTGGACTGCACAAGTGTGGTCCCTTGTCTTAAACGCTCCCCTTTGGGGCGCCCCCGACCTAGGGCAGCCGTGGGATATAGCGTATTAGAGCAGCGCACCACGACAGTTTGAGCCGCAATTCTTGGAAGTGGGCGCCTTCGAGTTTTGACGTGCTGGAATGTCGCCTTGGAGATTCTGTGTCAGCTTCCTCTGATGCGTAACGGCCCTTACCCAGGCCAACTCCACCCCCGACCACCCACCCCCCGCGTAGGGGTAACGATCGGACGTGGGGTGGGGGACTGGACCCCCACCCCTCGGGCCGGGCGACAGGGGGGGATTGGGAAAGGGGGGGTTACGACATTTGCTGCATGCAGCTGGTTTCGGCCTCACCGAGGGGCCCATTCCTCGATACATGGCCGCCTCCGGCGCCGGGAGGCGCCGGGAAAATCAGCTGCGTGAGCTGATTCTCAAACCCCCCCTTTGCTATCCCCCCCTCTCGCCCGACCCGAGACCCCCTCACATGCTGGTGCCCGCGCGCACAGTATGGCGATCGCGGCGCGCCCCCGCCCCGACGTGCCCCACCCCATCCAAGCGATGCCGTACCCCCCCCCCACCCCACCCCACCCCCTTCGGTAACGACCATTGCTCAGAGCCCCGAATGGATCAGGGGTAACTCGGGTCAGGGCTAACTCGGGTTCGTTTTTCGGGAATCCGAGCCCGAGTTGCCCCGGGCCCGAGTTGCCCCGGATAATTTGAGCGTCCAGAGCCCCAAATCATCAGGGGTAACTCGGGTCAGGGCTAACTCGGGTTCATTTTTCGGGACTCCGAACCCGAACCCGAACCCGAACCCACACCCCACCCCACCCCCTCGGTAACGACCAGTACCGGAAAGCAAATGGTCCCGGCGAAGGACCCAGTCGCATGCGAGTGCGATTGCCGCAAGGCCCAAGGCAGGTGGGCCGGACGAGGGGGATCTGCATTTGAGGCCACGCCACGTGTGAGGGGTGTGCCGAAGTGGTGCGGCAGTGGCACGCGGGCGGGCCACGAACCGTTGGAGGGATGTGCAGAGATGGGCGCGGCGGCGGCATTGAGGCTGTCGCTCCCTACGGGGCCACGAAGTGTGTGAGGGGCGAGCCAAAATACATCGCCGCTACGAAAGTTTGGACCCAGATCGTGGCTCTACCAAAATAACGAATGCCGCACGAAGGCTCCAATTCAATGGCGGGCCAGGGTCATGACGCCATTGAACGCAAGAGCGCGCGTGCAGCAACACGCCCATCCGTCGACTTCGATTTAGAGCATCTCATGGAGGGGTGTCCGTGTCCACTTTGAACCAAATGGGTTTCGACTTCTGCTTTGGGGGGAAGTATTGGTCGGAATCGCTAGTACGATTTCGAGCCCGAACATGTCGGCTTCGGGTGAAATGCGTTGATCGAGGACGTCTCAAGCGGAATCCTCGTTTTGACTTGGGCAATATGCGTGCGGCATTTCACATGGTAAATTCGGCAACCATAAAGTCGAAAGTGTGGTTTTCATGCAGGATTTCCATGACACAGCGATTTTGACCTGATGCCGAAACCCGTCGACCCGAAGTTGGAATGGCGAGCCTGCCCAATATTTGTTCGAAGAAGCGTGTTCGACCGAAGTCGACTTCCTTGGTCCGAAACCCAAGCTGCGTGGACATGTGCTCGCTACACGAAGCAACGGGACGCACCCTGGCAGCCTTGTACTGGGCACCGTCGCTTGACGGGCCCCTTTCCACATGTCCTCCGTTGACTGACCACGTTATACTGGGGCACCGCCGCATTAACGGGACGGATGAATTGTGGCCGAATCTTCCTGGCGTCGAGATAGGTGCGGCGCTGGCACGCGGGCCATCCTACTGGGGCCTTCTGTGGAGCTCCTTACGGCACTACCTGGCGTGTGAGCGGTGTGCTGGCATGGTGCGGCGGTGGCACGTGGGCCTCCCACTGGGGCCTGCGGCGGAGCTCCCAACGACGGGGCCACGAGGCGTGTGAGGGAGGTGCCGGAGTGGGTTCGGCGGTGGCACGCGGACCTCCCACTGGGGCCTTCGGTGGAGCTTCTCCCTACGACGGGGCCACGAGGCGGGTGAGGGAGGTGCCGGAGTGGGTTCGGCGGTGGCACGCGGGCCGCCCTACCATTGGAGCCTTCGGTGGAGCCCCTCCCTTCGGGGCCACGAAGCGTGTGAGGGATGTGCCAGAATGGGTTCGGCGGTGGCACGCGGGCCCTACCAGTGGAGCCTTCGGTGGAGCTCCTCCCTACGGGGCCACGAAATCTGTGAGGGATGCGCAGACATGGGCGCTGCGGCGCCACGCGGGCGTTCCCATTGGGGCCTTCGGTGAAGTTCCCTACGGGGCGACGAAGCGTTTGAGGGGAGTGCCGAATGCAAAGGCGGCAACTCGTGCTGTCACCGCCACTGGAGCCTTCGGTGGAGTGCCCCATGGAGCCACGAAAGGTGTGAGGCGGGGGCAAGGATGTGTTGAAACATGATGGTAATGGTGCCGAGGATAGTGAAGATGGCGATGGGGACACGCGGATGGCAGAGACAGGACTGGGGGGCGGGGCGAGCGAGAGGAGGCAGGAGGAGGAGGAGGAGGCAGGAGGAGGAGGAGGAGAAGGAAGGACCGTCGCGGGGTGTTGCGGATTCGAACCGAGGACTCAACACAGGATGGTGGGATCGGCTGAAAGTCGAAGGCATCGGCTCCCCATCCCAACCCACCCTGTTTTCCAAGCGCTGGCGCGGTTGACGTGTCAAGACCCGCTTGACCAGCCTCTTCGTCTGCGCACGAGACAGGCATCTGACCCACAGCCTGTAGCATCCCCACGGGGGGGCGGGGGGGTGTTTAGAGCAGGCAGTCAACGTGTTTGGGCAAACATTCAATTTGGAGCCACACCCATCTGAGCCTGTCCCCCCGACGCACCCTGTCCCCTCGCCTCTGGTGGGTGGGTGGCCGAAGTCATCGGATCGTTAGGGGTTCAGCTGGCCAGCTGGCGACCCGCAAGGGAACCTGGAGTTCCCTGCGGTTCCCGCCCTGCAGGCTCCCTGGAAGGACGCCGATACCTTTCGGGGGGGCACTCGCCATGCTCTTCGGGGGGCAAGGCTGCGGTGAGACTGGCTCATGGGGTCCTCCTCCTCATCCTCCTTCTCTTCCTCCTCCTCCTCCTCCTCATCCGCCCCTTCCTCCTCCTCCTCCTCCTCCTCCTCCTCCTCCTCCTCCTCCTCCTCCTCGTTCTCCTCCTCCTCCTCCTCGTCCTCCTCCTGGGGGCTCCACCCCTGATCGCCCATGGATGGCCGATAGCCTATCGGCCCTCCCGGGCCTCCGTGCCCAGAGGCTCGCCTCCTTCTACCCCTTCCCTCCTCGCTCGCCCCCCGCGCGTCTTCCCTTCCCACGCGCCCCATCAGCCCTCACCCCCCGCGCGTCCTGTGGGGGGGGGGCACTTTCGCGCGGACCCCACGACCTCGAGGGGCCGCCCCACAGGGCTCTGCCCCATACACTCCTAGGCGATGCCCAAGAGAACCCAAGTGTTCGGCCAGGGTCTCGCTTATTCTTCGTGTTTCAGCGTAAATCCCAGGATTTGAGTAGACATTCTGGGTTTTTTTGTTTCAATTCTGAGACTGTGAATTTCTTAACCCATGATTTCTAAAGCATTTCGCAGGGTGTGTTCCCAGCCGATAAGGGGCCCAGCAGCCCACCCCGCCCAGGGAGCGTGCTGCTCCGGCAGCATCGAGGGCCCATCGCCCATCCAAGCGGGATGCGCCGCCCGTTCCAGGTTGGCGTTTCGCTCCCTGGGGAGGGCCCCCCTCCCCACAGTCGGGGGAGCGTAAGACCCGGGTTTGCCAGAACTCGGGTTCGCCATCGTTTTTTGACGACCGCGCCTCGGATTTTGACGAGGAGGAGTTTCGTGGGATGTCTGCAGCGGGAGGCCTCGTCAAAATGCAGGCTCGGCCTCGTCATTTGTTTGACGACCTCGTCGGGGATTTCCGAGTCCCCTGTACCCGGGTCTTACGCCCCCCTGACAGGAGCGTGCTGCTCTGGCATCGAGGGCCTATCGCCCATCCAACCGGGATGCGCCGCCCGCTCCAGGTTGGCGTTTCGCTCCTTGGGGAGGGCCCCCCTCCCCACAGCAGTAATTAGCCCATGCCACGAACCTGGCATCGCTCAGACGTGTTCACTTTTCCCTTCGGCGGGGACCATCCAGGAGCATCCTTGATCATCTGGCGAAAAAGCCACGCACGAAACCGCAACAAAGACACAGGGAATGGACGTCCGAGCGATGGCGAGCGAAACACCCTGCTCGTCTCCAGGGCGACATGGTTTTTTGGGCTGCGGTGGTTTTGCCAGGGGAAGCGTGACGCTCCCGCGCCAATAGTCAATGGACTTCCTGGGGTCTCAGGGGTTGGGGTTTCTTGTGGAAGGTTCCCTGTGGTCGAGCTCCCACTGTATCTCAAGCAGTGGCGAAGCGCCCTGGCGTGCTTAGAGGCCTGGCGTCGCGGCCGTCCTGTTTGCGGGTCCAGGTCCGTCGGTTTCGGTCCTAGGCCGTTTTCACTAGATATAGGTTTGTTAAAGGGAGGTTTGTCCACCGCCGAGTACACAACAGGAGTGGGAGGGGGTGGCGGGTGAGCAGGACAAAGAGGAGAAGAATCAGGGAGGAGGAGGATGAGGAGGGAGGGAAGCAGCAGCAGCGCGGGAGCAGGAGGAGCGGGAGAAGCAGCAGAAGCAGAGGAGGGCGCAGGAGGGGAAGGGATGGGGAGGACAACGACAAGAAGGGAATCGTATCCAGAGACAGCGAGAGTGCCTTTTGCGAGCGACGAGAGCACATTTCCGATCTTGACACTGAGGCCGCAGATGGAGTGGGAGCACCCACACTGATAACATGACAGATCTTGAAATACTGTGAACATACGCGGGGGGGGGCGGGGTCACGGCAGCACAGGTTCATGGGAGGGTAGCGTTCGCTTGAAGTTAGGTGCGCGCGCCACGTCTTTAATCCTAACTCTCCAACTCTCTCCCAGTACGCAGATGTGCATTTATCCGCCGATGTGATCTCTAGCGGACCTGGATCCTCAAAACTACCCAATCGTGCAATGCGCAAGCGGACATGGGAGCTATGCACATTGGAGAAAGAGGAGGAGGAAGAGGAGGAGGAGGAGGAGCAGGAGGATGGAAGGAGGAGGAAAAGGAGGAGGAGGAGGAGGAGGAGGAGGAGGAGGAGGAGGGGGAAGGGGAGGAGGAGGAGGAGGAGGAGGAGGAGGAGGAGGAGGAGGAGGAGGAACAGGAGCAGGAGCAGGAGCAGGATGCGGAGGAGGAGGAGGAGGATGGGCGGGAGAAATAAAAGGATGATCAGGAAAGGTCGGGAGGGGGACCTGGGAGAATAGGAGTGTAGGATGCGTGACAGGAGCAGGAGGACCAGAGGAGAGCGGAGGCGGGGAAAGGAGGGACGCGACAGCGACGAGCATCGTAGCCAGAAGTGGGGCCCGCCTTGGAGCGAGAGAGTGCCTTGTTTGTGAACGACGCGAGCAAAGTGCCGCGCTTGAAATGAGGCCAACACTGTTACCGGCGGGAGCAGCAGGAACACCATTTTGATGAATGTTTTCGGGATGCAGAGCCGTACAAAATGGCAGATCTGGTCCAGGGAACAGGGGAGAGTAGTGCGCAGACTGGGCAAGTGTGAAGAACTTTCCCGTGGTTCAGTGAAGGATCAGCCCCGTCAGCAACACGCGGTTGCTTTCAGTGCCGCGTGGCGCTGGAAGGACCGCGGACTACACATATCATTAAAGCAGGAGCAGGAGAGGTAGCAGGTTCTTCATGCATTGTTTCGCCGATCGGCGCGTGCCCCCAGCCCCCCCCCTCCGTAGACCAGATCCTTGGTGCTCTTGGCGGCTGCTTCTGGCGACTGGTCAGGCCCCCCCCACCCAGTCTGCTTGGATCGACCAGGCCCTGGTCCAGACCCAGACCCCCCGCCAGGAGCAGGACTGGCAGGAGCATGAGCGGGTGGAAACTGGCAGGGGAGTAACTCGGCCACGCGCAGAGGGGGGTGGGGCGAGGGGGAGGGCTTCTCAGAAGCACCCCTGCCTCTCAGAAGGCCCGGGCCTCATCCATCGATGTAAGTCCGGCTCCTTCCAAGAAGCAGCCTCCTTCTAATTGTATAGCTCGCTCGCCGCAGTGGAGCGGCGGTCGACTATAACATGATTTTTAGGGGGAGCCTCCCCTGCGACACGTGTTGAGCATTGGGCCGCACGTCTCGCCCCGTAAGCATTCGACTATTATAGAGAAAAAAAAAAGAAGCAGCCTCCTTCTAATTCGTCCCCCCCCTCCCTCCACCCCCCTGTGCGCGCCGCGAACCCGAGCAGGAGCAGGGGAGGCAGGAGCGCGAGCGTGCGGAGACCGGGAGGGCAGCAGTCGCCACCCACCAAACCACCCCAGCCCAACCCGAAGGCCTCAATTTGCACTCCAGTTCCAGTGGGCGGGGGGTCGGGGAACATCGAGAAAACACACATGGAACCCGTACCCCCCCCCCAACCCGAAATTCGGGCCTTCGGGTCGGGTTGGGGTGGTCTGGTAGGTGGTCAAGCAGCGGGAGGGCGGCCGGGAGGGGGCGCGGGGGCCCCCGCCCCCCCAGAGGATCGCGGCCGGCGAGGCGCGGCGCCTCTACAGCGGCGCCGCGCGCTTCGGGCACGCGCTGCGGCAGGCGGAGCTCCGCTTTCAGGCGCGCGCCTCGCGTCTCGGAGGCCACCGCCCACCAACGCACCCCAGCCCAACCCGAAGGCCTCGAGTTGTCCTCCAGTTCCAGTGGGGAGGGGTCGGGGGACGTCGGCAAAAACAGGTATGGAGCCCGAAGTTCGGGTCTTCGGGTTGGGGTCGGGGGGTCTAATAGGTGGGCAGGAAGGCTCTCTCTCGGCCACGGCCTCTTCTGGCCTTGGCCTCACAGTGGCGCCAGAAAGCGGCACTGCTACTAACGGGAAGCTGCCCCTCGGGCTCGAGCCGGGGCGTCTTTGCCCCAGGTCGGGTGTTGCTAGCAAGCCCCTAGCCGGGGGTGTCCCCAGGATTCTCGAGGTGGCCCAAGCAGCCTCCAGGTCATCCCTCTCGAGGTGCAGGGGGCCCATGGGGCCCCAACGTGGAGCGAAAAGCTGGGGGCACCCTGGGCCCGGAGCACCTCCAGCCACCCCCGATGCCAGGGGGGAGACGGAGGACGGGCGGAGGGGAGGGAGGCCAGGGAGGCAAGGGAGGGATGGGGGAAAAGGATGGAAGGATGGCGAGGGCGAGGACGGGAGGAGAGGGGGTGACGGAGGGGGACTGGACGGGCAGATGCAGCGCGTTCTACCTCAGCGCTAGAGAGAGGCAGCCAGGGGGCCGCGCCTCCCATCGAGGGCGGCCAAGAGGGGGTGATGACCAGGGGGGGATATCATGGCCATGGCCATGTTATCTCCCCAGATTTCTTGGCGCCTCTTCTCGTTGTAATGCGTCCCTTGGCCCCCTGCCGGGCCGCGCAAGTGCCTTGGGCCATGATTTGCGAGCCCCCTCTCTTGGACGCCCCTCTCTTGGACGCCCACGATGCTGGCGAGCGCCTCTGGGACGATGGGCTTCGGTCTGATGCTCCTCGTCTCTCCTCTCCCTCCCCAGATTCACAGCGGTGCTTCCCCCAGAGCACTCCGCGCTCCAGGGAGCAGGGAGTGGGGTCCACGCCAGCCCCAGGGTCAAGAGATCCGTGCGGATATCCGAAACAACTTATGTACGACTTGTCTACTGTTCGCCACCTCCCTCTCTCGTATACACACGCTGACGGCAATAGTGGCAACAACGAGGTAGACTTCGGTATTGTGTCAACACGTGGCTCGTGCTTTCCTGCAGTTCGCTGTGTCGTTTTCGCTCGATGTTTGTGCATATTGAAAATGTGAGAAAGTGTGGCTCGCGGTTTCCCACGCTTCGGTTCCCAACATTACCGTTAAGTAACTTTGGCTTTAGCGTGGCCTTGTCTCCTGCATTCCGTCCGTGCACCTTGAGATGCAAGTCAATGACCACTTAATCAAGCACACGATGGAGAATCCCATGCTATTGCCGCATTGCTTGGTCGGGGCTGGCCGACGCCTCCCGTGTGAGCACCACCCCTGCTGAACTTGCCACGAAATTTGGCAGACTTTCAGGACAAATGCGCGCTGTAAGCCCGCCGGTTAAGCTGGGCCTGCTCGAATTGCTTAAAGCCCGCCTGCCACCCCTGCATATCGCGGCCGCCCATGCCCCAGGACCCCCCCCCAGGACCCCCGAGCGTCCTGAATGTCTTGCCTCGCCAGGCCTGCATATTGCGGCCGCCAAGACCCCAGGACCGCCGAGCATCCCGCGTGTCCCGCCTCGTCAGCCCTACGAACCGCGGCCGCTTGGTGTCACGGCGTCACACCATCAACATACATTTTTGCAGGGCGCCAGGAACAAGCACCAATGACATACACAATGAGCAGCTACCAGTGAACAGGCACCAGGCTTCATGAAGAAGCGTCAAGGGCGGACGGCACCCCAGACAGCAAGACCATGCATCAGTGACCGACGAACAGCACAACATGCACCAGTAACGAGCGTTGGGTCAACAATCGGGTGTCCAGGCTCCATGCTTGCTAGCTACATCGCGGTGGCCATGGGGTTCTGGAAGGAGTCGCGTCTACTTCTCTGCCATCCTGCTCTAGACGTCACGACAATCTGGGCGCGAACGGGCCCATTCACTATTTCCTGGCAGTTTCCCTTTAGGACACCTCAGTGCCGTTCCTGCCACATCGCGATGAGCATGGGACGTTGATAAACGACGTGTATGTCCCTAAGCCGACCATTTATTTGAGAGATCACCACACTATGGGCGTCACCATGCCGTTCAACGCCCTATTGGCGGCACCCGTGTTTCTTGTTGTGTGGCCCAGATGGCATATTTGTTGCATAGTTGTGACATTACGTACATACAGTATGACCATCCATGCAATTAGAACGCACATCAAATCACGGCCAGACATCACAGCCAAACATTTGAAGCAGACATCAAGAACCCATATCATGTGCACGGGTCTTGAGCATTCAAACACCACCATTGCATGCCGATATTTGACACCATCAACAAATACCCATGTCACTTACACACCATACATCTTCACCAATCAACGCCCCATGCACCACTGCTATAGATCAAGGGTGTACAGCAGCCCACGGCATTCACGATGTTCCTTAGATAACAGCAGCTCCAGCGTCTCCCGAAACATTGCCCGACCACCTCGGCAGAGTTTCGTTGGGCCCGCTTGCGTGTCTGCTTATAGTGGGATCCGCCCGCACGCCCGCGTTGGGGTGCGCCAGGGCCCACGAGCATGTTGTCTTTGCAAGACGAATCGGTGTGGGATTTTCCGAGTAGGCCGTGGGCCCAAACGCATGCTTTGCGCGGAGGATGAAGCAGGAGAGGGAGGTTGAGGAGGAGGAGGAACAGCAGGAGGAGGAGGAGGAGGAGAGGGATGATGATGATGCTGATGATGACGATATTGTTGATGATGCTGATGATGATGATGATGATGGTGATGATGATGATGATGATGATGATGCTGATGATGATGCTGATGATGATGATGAGGAGGATGAGGAGGATGAGGAGGATGAGGATGAGGATGAGGATGGGGATGAGGATGAGGATGAGGATGAGGATGAGGATGATGATGATGATGGTGATGATGGTGATGATGCTGATGATGATGATGAGGCTGCTCATGCTGATGCTGATGCTGATGCTGCTCATGATGCTGATGCTGATGCTGGTGCTGCTGATAATACTGATGATGATGATGATGATGATGATCATGATGATGATGATGATGATGATGATGATGCTGATGCTGATGCTGATGATGATGATGCTGCTGATGATAGCGATGATGCTGATGATGCTGATGATGAGGATGAGGATGAGGATGAGGATGATGAGGATGATGATGATGAAGAGGAGGAGGAGGATGAGGAGGAGAAGGAGCAGGAGGAGGAGGAGGAACATTGGGGAGGAGAAGGCGGAGGAGGAGGAGGCGTTGGGAGGAGGAGGAGGAGGAGGAGGAGGAGGAGGAGGAGGAGGCGGGAGGAGGAGGAGGAGGGGCGGAGTTGTAGGAGGAGGAGGAAGGAGGAGGAGGAGGAGGAGGAGGAGGAGGAGGAGGAGGGAGGGGGGGGAGGGCCGCCAAGCGCCCGCAAAACGACGTCCCCCCGCCCCGAAGCGCGCGGCGCCCCCAGAGGTCGACGGCGCCGCCGGCACCTTCGTGCCCCTGCCGCTGGAGGCCGAGCTCCTCCGCGAGGTGCGACCCTCGCTCCGAGGAGGAAGAGGTACCCTTTCGCTGTTTTTCTCCTCCTCCTCCTCCTCCTCCTCCCTCCTCCTCCTCCTCCTCCTCCTCCTCCTCCTCCTCCTCCTCCTCCTCCTCCTCCTCCTCCTCCTCCTCCTCCTCCTCGCTCCTCCTCCTCCTCCTCGCTCCTCTTCCTACCGCTACCCTTCGGCTGTTTTTCCCCTTTCGGGGCCTCCCGGCAGGCCCTCGTCGCCACCGCTGGATTCGCCTTGAAGTTCTGGTCCGAACGCACCCCAGGAGAGGCCCATGGGGGTAGTGGTATCGTTTTTTTTGGTTTCCCCAGTCGCCCCCGGCTCGAAGAACAAGAATCGGAGCGGCATGATATGCATATTCTTTGTACGGTCCACGCGGATCTCTTGGATCTGCGTTGGGCCCTCTGGCGGTGCCTCCGGCGCCGCCCCTGGCACGCTCCGCGCGCCAGGCAGGGGGTCCAGCGCAGATCCGAGAAATCCACGCGGACCGCTAACATATTATGTTTATGGCGTTTTCTTTTTTCCATGATCGTCGATTCCCCAGACAATATGGGAAGACATGGGAAGTGCGTGTCTATGTTAATGGCTACGCTTTGTGATCGTCACAAGTTGTTTTGCTTGTGCCGTTATCCCTTCCTCTTCTGGCCCCCCACCCCGCGTCGTGGAAAAATGCACTCGGGAGCGGCCAAGAGGGGGGTGATGACTGCGGCGCTGCACGCGCTGCGGCGATGCACGCGCTGCGGCGTGCGCATGTGTGGCAACCATGGGGCAATGCTTAATTCGCTTCTGTGTTGCACGCTGCCTCTGGATTGTCTCGCACTGTGGTGGCAGCCGCGTTGTGGGAGGAGTTCTTGCGGCCGTGTTCTCCCTGTTCTCTTCAAACACAAAAAAAAACAAGAGGGTGATGACTGGGGGGGGATCTCACGGCCGGGGCCAGTATGCCTCCCCAGATTTGTCGTGGCGCGCCTTCTTACAGCGGAGGCCCATGCCAAGAAGCACCCTGCCTGCCTCCAGGGTGCCCTGGGCTTCTTGGGTTCTAATGGGTTTGCTGTGGAAAACGTGACGTTCCCACACCAAAAGTCGCTGGACGTCCTGGGGTCTCAGGGTCGGGTCTCTTGTGGGAGGTTCCCTGTGGACCCGCCTCTGCTGTATTTCAATGCGTCCCTTGGCCGCCCCCCCCCCTGGGCCGCGCACGTGCCTCGGGCCATGCTTTGCGTACCCCCCTCCCTGGACGCTCCCCCCGTGGACGCCCCCCGATACATGGCGGAAGGTGTTTCGTTATTGTTTACTTTCTCGGGGCCTGTTTCGGACGTCGGGGCCGTCAGCACAATGACTCAGGAGGAAAATCCGGTCTTGGGGAAGGGGTTCAGACCTCTGCCTCTGGGGGTCCACATCATGGAAGAAAACACCACGTCGTGGCTGCTTCGCTCGTCTACGCTCTTGTCCTTCTGCTTACAGCCAGGGTGCTCTCTCGTCGTCGTGGCTGGACCTGGTTGAAGGAGCAACCGGGACGGTTGCCTTTCTGGCTTCCCTTCCCAGCAGCGCTGATCCCTTGTCCCAGCCGGATGTGTTTCTGAATAGCGCCAGGACCGTGGCCACAGGGAGGTTCCCTCGCAGCTGCGGGTCGCTCCAGCCTGAGATTTTGGCCAGGATGGTGTAAGGAGGGGCTCGGAGGGTGGATGTCCAGGGGTGTTTGGTCGCAGGGGCGGAGTTCTCTCTCTCTCTCTTTCTCTCTTCCCATACGTATTGCTTCGAATGCTGTGGATCGAACGGGGTGTAGGACGCTTCCCGCACTCCGACGGACCACCTTGAGTGTTGAATGCGTTTTCCTCGATGATCTTAGGATGTGGGGCGTTTCTTGGTGGTTGTGTTTTGGTCCTGCAGTGTCTTGCGCAGCCCACGCCGGGAAACCATGCCAGCTGATAACTTCCTCCGTGGGGGGCATATTCCCTTCTGACTGAGCGAAGCCAGTGCTTCGGACATTGCGGCACTGTGGATGGCCGCTTGGGAGCATCGGGGGGGTTACATTTTGCTGAGTTGCATCCGCTTGGAACACTGGGAGTGGAGCACGTGCAGGTAAGAATTGGGCTGATTGGACAGGAGGAAGAGAAGAAGGAGTATACTATCCAGGAGGAAACAGAAGGTTGATGGGGAATCGGCAGTAGTTACGCAGCCAGATGGGTCAAGGACCAGGCAGGCTTACTTGTAGTTGGACAGTGGTCCATGTTCGAGAAGGCGTAAGAGAGTTGTTCTCAGCTGCGAGAGTTTGACTTCTGGTGCAATGCATACCTCACCTCTTGGCCGGGCCATGCCTTGTCTGCCTCATCCTCGCGCTCCGAGGAGTTGGAGGATCTTTGGGAGCAGTCGCCTCCAGTCAGAGGAGGCCCGGGTTGCTCCTTCTTTGCGTGTGAGCGGCCAGCAGGGTGTGCCGTGGTCCATGGATCAAAGTAGCAGTTGGGAAACGGGCAGGGATGACCTTAGCTCGCGTTGCAGCATTGCCCGGATATGGGCGCGCGGGGGAGAGATCAGCATCCGTGCGGAGCCTGCTTTTCCCCGAAGCGTCTTGCATACGAGGCAGGCAAAGCCCGCTTCCCTTCACTTCGGAGAGGTTCCCTTGACCAGTCCGCAGGGTCCTGTCCTGTTTTCCCTCGACAGCCTGTCTGTGAGGGTTCATTCTTCGAACGCCCGATGTCAGAGCCCGGCATCGTGGTTGTGCCGAGTTTTGCTTGGGGTCTTCTGCCGCTAGGGTGTCATTTTTAGCACCTCCTCTGGGAAAGTGTCGGAGCTCCGAAGGCCTTGCGCGGCGCGCAGTCTTTGCACCATCTAGTCCCTACGTGCGCCCTGCAAGATCTGGAACGGCCTTCGCGCGGCGATGTTCCGACGTGCGTCCGACGCACATTCGGCGGGCATTCGACGTGGGTCCGACGCGGATCCGACGCAATTCGGGTCTCACGTTGCCAGGCGAGGCCTCTAGGTTTTTCTTCGGGGCTCAAGAGACGGGGGTCAATGCAGACGGGGGTCAGCCAGGCCTCCAGATCCTGCAGGATCCTGCGACGATCCCTTCTGGCTGACCCGGGTTAGCGAGCCGCTCGTGGCCGCGAAGCGGCCGCGCAGGTTGGCTGACCTGGGTTTGCGAAGCCCTGCGTTGCAGTTTTTGTGTTTCTGCATTTCAGTTGTTTGGTCTCCTGCTGCCCTGGGTCTGCTTGACCCGGGTCTGATTGACCCGGGTCTGATTGACCTTTCTGAGTCGGAGGTGGATAAACCTCTTACCCTGACACGTCGACTAAGGAATTGGCCGTTTTCGGTTCGCGAGAGGGCGTCGCGGCCGTCATGTTTGCGGGTCCAGGTCCGTCGGTTTCGGTCCCAGGCCGTTTTCATTTGGGGGAGGTTTACTAAAAAGGAGGTTTGTCCACCGCCGACTGAGGGAGTCTCTGAGAAGGTCAGGAAAGCCTCGACCGCGCGAGGGGCGCTCGAGGACGCCTCCGCTCGGCAGCTCCATGGGCCACTCGCACGGTGCGGGCGCGGGGCGCAGCGCGCAGCTGGGTGCCCCGTGCGGGCCGTGTCTGTCGGCCCGCTGCTCGCGCCGCACAGGCGCTGCGGACTGCGCCCTACGCCGTCGCCCGCACGCTGCTCGATCTCCCTCGGCCGCCTGTCAAGAAATCACATGCGAGGTTTCGCCGCAAGTCTCCGAAGAAGAGAAAACAGCTGAACATCAAGTGTCGCCCGCACGCTGCTCGATCGCTTCTCGGCCGCCGGCCAAGAAATCCCATGCGAGGTTTCGCCGCAAGTCTCCGAGGAAAAGCAAACAGCTGAACATCAAGCGTTGGCGCTCCGCCGTCGCCCGCACGCTGCTCGATCCCTCTCTCGGCCGCCGGTCAAGAAAATCACACGCGAGGTTTCCGCCGCAAGGTTTCGACGAAGAGAAAACAGCTGAGCATCAAGTTTGGGCGTTCCGCGCAGATTTCTTGGACTTGCGCTGGAGCGCCCTGGCGGCGCCTCTGGCGACGCATCTGGCGCGCTGCGCGCGCCAGGGAGGAGGGTCCAGCGCAGATCCAAGAAAGCCGCGCTGACATCCAACAGTTTGTGTTTGTGCCGCCTTGTCTTCCTCCAAATCCCCTGGCTTCTCCCGAAGAGTCAGGTCGCTCATAAAACAGGGAGAACTCGGGGATGCACCTTCAAGAGGCCCCATTGGGGCGCACCCCTGCCGAGGATGGACTCCCCCTCTTCGCGTAGTTAACCCCGAGTGGGGCCCCAGATCGATTGTCCAGTCGAGAAGCACCCCAAAAGGTCGGGGGCTGGGGTCGCCGTGCCCCTCGTTAGGGTGTCCCAGGTCTCTCTCTCTCTCTCTCTCCCCAGGGCCTCTCTTTGGTTGCGGGGAGGCAGTTGCAAGTCTCAGTCACAGGCCAGCCGCTTCCTTGCCCCTCTCATCCTCCACCGCGCCAAGGGCTTTCGGCTCACCCTGGAGGACAGGGCAACGACGGTCCTGCGGCAGGACAGGTTGTTGACTCCCCTTTCTCACTCCAGAGATTTGGCATCGGTTCGTGCGGTCTTCGCGGCCGCAGGAAACAAGCTTCAGCCACAGGCCGGGCGACCGCTGCATGCCACCTGACGATAACGGGCGTGGTTGAGGGGGGGGGTTGAAGGGCCGCTCACGTCACGATTCGCGCTGGCGCCGTCCGGAAGTTCTCAACGGCCACTTCCCCCAGACGGCTCCAGCGAGAGGCGTGGTGTGGCCAGGGGGGCGGAGGGGTGCGGGCGGCGCTCGTCACCGGCGCTTTTGCGAATGGTACAATGTTGGCCAGCGTCGACCCCAAACCGTATGGTTCTCGCAATCTATGTGGTGGAACGTATGTGGGGCATTTTGGGCAAGCGATGTTGTGCAATCTGTGCGGTGCAATCTTTGTAATGCAGTCGACGTGGCGCAGTCTGTGTGGTGCGAGTTGCCTTATGCATTCTATGTTGTGCAGTTTTGTCCGAGCTACTTATTTGGCGCAACATGCGTGATGCTATCTATGTCGTGCAATGTATGTGGTGCAATCGACGTGGTGATGTTCAACTTGCCGAGCTTGACGTTGCCGATTCCACTGCTCGCGCACTCATCCAGCCCACCCACCCGCAGCTTGGCTTGCAAAGCCCATCCGGAGGCGATTGCGATGAGTGCTTGGTGTTGGCTGGTGCATCTCCGCGTCCGCGCTAGCCCATGCATGCTCGCGCGCGCAGCGGCAAGCTAGTTTGGCGCGGCCGACGCGAATCTGGTGGCGCTGACCGCTCGGCACATCCGAGCAGACACTTCAGTGCGAGTCGGCGACTCGGGTAGGCGCGGTATCATGGCAACGCCGGCAAGGGTAGACACGATGATGATAGATGCTGACAGCGACGGCGGCACGGCCAATGACGGCGCGGATGCTGATTACGCCGACGGCGATGACGGCGTTTCCGCGTCGGTGATGGATGTATAGGAAAAGAGTTCGACATGCATTCGCGGTGCGAAATTGTTTCTGATCCCTTACGAGCCCGAGCGTTTTTGATGGATTTTGGTATGCGCGCGCGACGACGCGAGCGTGCGCATCCCGCTCATTTGTTGCAAGGGATTTGTTGGAAACGCGTGATTCGGATAAACGAGTGCGCGCGCATAGTATGTTGTTGCCGAGGATGGCGGGGGGTGGCGATATGGGTTGGGCTGGGATGGTATGAGTTCATATTTCGAATAAGCGGTGGGTTTAATCATACGCAGATTCTGCAGTACGGAAAAGGGGAACGGATGATCCCGGCGGGGGGGGTCGAGTTTGAGGCTGCGCACGGTGGCGCAACAGAGCGATCTAGGAGGACACCCATTCATGGTCTAGGTTCATGGTTTCAGTGTAAGGTTCAGGGTCAAGTTTCATGGTTTCACGGTGAGGTCCATGGGTAAGGTTCATGGTTCAAGGTCAAGATGTCATGGTTTCGTAAGGTTGGCTTTTCACGATTGAAAAACGCTTAGGGCCCTTTTTGGGAGGAACGCTTGACATTTAATCTACCAACGAACCGGCACCGTAATGCATTTGAAATGGAGAGGGGGAATCGGCTCCCCATGCGGACGCGGCCACTCGGGCTTTCGGCGGAAACTCCTACGGGGACACGACATGCTGGTGCGCCGACATGGGCGGGGGCCTCCATACTGATCACGAGCTCGAGGGCCCGAGGCGTTTCCTGTATCGAAATCGGCTCCTCTTGCGCATCGTTTCTTTCGATCGGACCTCTCCGGGCGATGCCCCCTCCTCCCTCCTCGGTCTTTCCTTATCCGTCCTCCTCTTGCCCCTCCCTCCCTTTCGTTTTGTTAAGTATGTCCTCCCTCACCCGCCCGGCGTTCTCTTCCTCATCCGCATCCGCATCCTCATCCTCCCTCTTTGTTCCTCCCTCTTCCCTCCCTTTTCCTTTTTTCTCCCCGCCCCTTTGCATTCTCAGAATGCCCTCGCTTTCCTCCCTTCCCACTCTCTCTCCTTGTCCTCCCCCTCCCCCTCCTCCTAGTCATCCAGCATCGTTGGATTTTAAAAATTTAGGTGTTAGGTCTTAGGTCCTAGGTTTTAGGTGTTAGGTATGCCGTATGTCGTTTGAATGCCCCACTGGCCACGCCCGCATACTCCGCAGCCTATGACCTATGATTTGATAGCATTATGTCTCAAGCGTGAGGGGCATGAGGCATGAATTTAGTCGATTTGGCGCTTTTAGCTGCACCGATCGGCGGCGATCAACCAGACACAAACAATGTCGACACTGACATTATTCAGAATATCCACTATGAGTCGCAACCGTCGCTAGCATCTCACTCAACAGCCATATGCTGTATGTTATATAAAATTCAAAGTAAGCGCAATACGTGCTATGCGTTACGAAACTAAGCACACGATGATATATATGCTATGTGATACGCGCATATGTTATATGGTAAGCCATTGTACACAATTCAATAGCCATATGCTATATACATCATCGGTTATATGCTGTACAATATGCACCGCCATGCGTAGCCAAGCTTCAGTACATATAGATATTGGGCATGTCGGTATGTCTAAATTGTAAATATGTAAGTTGCTAGCTGGTAGACATCTAAATTTGTTCTTTGTGCAGACTGACGAAATAAAATTCACATATTGACCAGACACAACAAATGCACTGGGACGATTGACAGACTGTCCAGATACAGCTCACTTGGAGGGCTGACCAGTTGACCATATACTAGTCACACTTAACAAGTAAAAGACTTACCATATTGTGAAAAACTCGCTTGGGATATTAACATATTAGCAATGTTGGCCAGATAAGATTGGCATATTGAAATTGTAAGATTGGACACGTTGACCGTATGCATGCCGCCCTATGAGATGCCACCCGCGGGGCCGCCCCATGGGATGCCGAAGATGTGGATTCGACCCACGGCGATGAAGTCGGCGCCGCCCGCGGGGCCGCATCAACCCATAGCGCTGATGCCGAAGAGAACGCAGCCAACGTCAAAGGGCCCGCCCCCGAGGAAGCGCCCAATGCCGCCCAAGGACCCGCTGCCTGCCAGCGCCTGGGCAGAGCCTGGGTAGCGCCCGGGGGCGCCAAGCAGCGCCTGGGCAGCGCCTGCGGCGCCAAAAACCAAGGAGCGCCTGGGGGCGCCCAGGGGCGCCGGGGCCCGCTTGGAGGCGCTTGGAGACGCCTGGCAACGCCCGAAACCCATGAGCGCCTGGAGAGCGCTTGGACGCGTCTCGGCCTCGCGTAAGGCAGCGCTTGGGAACTATTGAGGAGCGCTCAGGAATGCCTGGTGCGTCTGGGCACGCCTTGGAGCGCCTGCCAGCGCCTGGGCAATGCTTGTGCAGCGCCTGGGCAGCGCCTGAGAGCGCCTGGGGACGCCTGGGAACGCTTGGGGCTTGGGGCCGCTATGAAGCGCCTGGGGGCGCCTGGCAGCGCCCGAGAGCGCTTAGGGGACGCTTGGAAAAGCTTCGGGCCCGCGCAAGGCGGCGCTTGGAGCTCCTGGGGGGCGCTTAAGAGCACCTGGTGCGTCTAGGGGCGGCTGGATGCGCCTCGCAGCGCCTGCCGGCGCCTGGGCAGCGCCTGGGGGTGCCAGGCAGCGCTGTGGAACGCCTGGGAGCTGGGGGCGCTTGAGGGCGCTTGTGCGCACGCCGCGCTGTAGCTTGTGCTGGGGACGCTGGCCGCTCGCGCACGAAACAATGCGTTTTGCAAGGGCGGGCGGGGGGTGCGCGAGGCGACGCGCGCCGCGAGGCATTTGTTGCGCATGGTTCTGGCGCGCCAGGCGCCCTCGCACGCACCAGGCGCCCCGATGCGCCTGTGCGTTCCCCGGGAGCTCCCAAGCGCTGGCTAAAACGAGCGCGAGGCTCATCCATGCTTGGAGGCGCGTCCATCACCATCGCCAGCACCATCATCATCGTCATCAATATCACCATCAGGATCACCAGCGCCATCAGCGCCATCGCACTCGTCGACGCGTTTGAATTCTACAACATGTCATGGGACATTGGCGGGCGGGGCACGTCCAACAAGGAACGGGTCGGATCGCCAAGTCGGCTCTAAGCTCTAAGCCCTAGGCCTTATCCATTTAAGCCATGAGCCTTTAGCCTTGAGTCCAAACCCGGGGCCCTGAGCCCCAAACCCTGGGCCCTCAGCTTTATTTAGGCTCTGAGCCCTGAGCCATCAGAACTAAGCCCTGAGCCCTGGCTCTTGAGCTCTGAGCCCCGGGCCCTGAGCCTTGAGCCGTGAGCCCTGGGCGCCGAGGCCCACGGCCCTGAGCCCGAGGTGCGAGCGCGCGCAGAACGCGCGCCATGTGCCCGCGCATGCGTCTCGTCGCGCATGCGACGCAATCTTGTTTCAAATGGCTCGAGAATTTGGTGGAGCTGCACATCGGCCGCGCTGTTTGAAAGAATCTGGCGCCCTGCCATCTCGTCGAGCGTCTTCTCTCGGCGCGCGGCCGAGCCGCGCCGCTCGCTTCGCGGCCCATTTCGAACGATTTCAGACGCCACAAACGTCCGCCGCGAACGTCGACCTTGGTCGCCGAAAAGGTCGACCTTGGACCCGAAATTTGCGACCTTGCCCAGAGACCCCCAACCATGGGCCCGGAAAGCCCCGGAAGACTTCCGGAAGACCCCACCTTACCATGGTCGACCCCGCCACCTTGCGCCCGGAAAGGCCCGGAAGGCCCCCGGAGACCCGCCATGCCCAGGGTGGCAAGGCCCCCCGAATGCGCCATGCGAGCCACCCCAGGGTCAGAAGATTGCACCTCGGGCTCGCGCCCAGCCCACGGTCGCGCAAGTGCGACCCAGAATGGCGCGCCGCTGGCCCATTTTGCACAGCGATCGCCTCGTCGCAAAGCTGCGCGCGGCGCCCGGGGGAGCGCGGCATGGGGCGCACATCCCCGGGCCACTCGAATGTCCCGTGGCAGAGGCATCGCGACGCAACAAGGCGCGGGCGCGCGGCGGCAGCGCCCGCCCCCCATCTCGGAGTTCGAGAGTCGCGGGGTTGCAGCGGCCCGACATTACTTGCTGCCTGGGGCCTGGGCCCTCCGCCCTGAGCCCTGGGCCTCGAGCCCTGAACCATGAGTTCTGGGCCCCTGCCCCTCAGCCCTGAGCCTTGAGCCCCTGGGCCTTAAGCCTTGAGCCCCGAGCCTTGCGCCCTGGGCCCCCAGCTCCGAGCCTTAAGAACTAAACCCTTAGCCCTCAGCCCTTAGCCTTCGACCCCTAGTTCTTAAGCAGCCCTGGGCCTCGCGCCCTGCGCCTTGGGCCCTACGCCGGGCGCCCTGGGCCTTCGAGGCACTCAGCCCCGAGCCCTGAGCCCCGAGCCCCGAGCCTTAAACCGTAGGCCCTGACCTCGGAGCCCCAAGAACTAATCCGCAATCCCTAGGCCCTCAGCCCGGAGCCAAAAAGCCTAAGCCCTCAACCTCTACCCTCATCCCTGAGCCATAAGCCCTAAGCCCTAACCCCTATGCCTTGAGCACAGAGCCTTGAGCTCGGAGCGCGAAGCCCGAAGCCTTAATCCCTTGACCCTTCAGCCAGTAGCGCTTAGCCTTGAGCCTTGAGCCCTAGGCCCCGACACCCCCGCCCTGAGCCCTCAGCTCCAGGCTCTGAACTCTGAGCCCTGGGCCCAGTTTTGAGCCCTGAGCCATTAGTTCTGAGCCCTGGCCCCTGGCCCTTCAGCCCTGAGCCTTGAGCCCTGAGCTTTGCGCCCTAAGCCCTGAGCCCTCGGCCCCGAGCCTCGCGAACAAAGCCTAAGGACTAAGCCCTGAGACCTGCGTGCCCTAAGCCCTTAGCCTTCAGCCCCTAGCCCTGCGCCGCGACATGCGCCCCCAGCCCCAGGCCCAAAGAAGCCCTGAGCATGGGGGGGAGGAGGAGAAGGAGGGGGGGGGGGGAGATGGGGAGAGGGAAGAAATGAGTAATGAATGATGCACACTGAATTGTGCACAATGAAGAATGGGGTAATGAGGCAATGAGGTAATGAGGAGATGAGATAATGTGCAATGAGGCAATGTCGTTCCGTCGATCCTGCTTTACCCCCCGCCCTCTCCCCGAACCTCTTTCCGAGGCGGCGGGGAGATGATCCTAGTCTCCTGCGCCCCCGCCCCCAGTCCTAGCCTCGAGTCTCGTCGTCGTCGTCGTCGATGAGCGCTGCCAGCAAGGACGCGCTGCGAGGGGTGAGGGGGCTCGCGGCGTGAGGGTGCATTGCAGCATCGCTGGCGCATCCTGGGTTTACTCAGGACCCCCCCCCCCTCCTCCTCCACCTCCTCCTCGCCCATAGGACCCCGCAGCCGCCGGGGCCCCTGGGGCCCTCCCCGACTCCTGCGCCAACTGCGTCGACAAACGACGGCGCGATAGAGAGACACAGAAAACGCGACCGCACTGAACCCGGAGTGCATTTAGCAGCTGCCTGGCTCGAGTAAGTAAGAAGCTGCAGGGTTCAGGCTACAGCAACTGCTCGCGCATCCTGTGCAGCGCACAGCGCACAGCCTTCTCTGCGGCTGCCCCTGGGCCCCCGTCCAGCGACGCGCGGCAGCAGGGCACGGCGCCCACGTTCGAGCAGGCGTCGTGGTCCCAGAGTTTCAGTGAGCGAAGGGCCACGTGAGGACATCGGGGAACACGCGATCGACATGGAGAAAGCCATGTCGCAACTGCAGATCACGGCCTACCACATGGAAGCGTCAAGGACGGCGACGGACATCAAGGTTGAGGAGCTCGCTGCGATGAAGGAAAAACTGGAAATGCACCTCGTGATCGCGGAGCAGGGTCGCACGTCCACCACCGGCGAGAGGATGGCCACGTGCGAGATGACCATGCCCTTGCAAACCAAGAGCAAGTGCGTCCGGCAGTCGATTTCCAAACAACTTGAGCCCCATGCCATCTGCAACAGGGGGGGCTACTTGCCGCAGATCATGCCGATGCAGAAACAGCATGTCAGGTCATTCGTGGGCGAGGGCGACAGCAGCCAGAATAAAGAGGGCCAGCGTGAGCGCAAGCGGGCGAAAGACCCGTCTATGTGGATCGACTACGGCAAGCTCGACATGGACAACCCCGAGGCGCGGAAGCTCCTGGGCTGGAAAAGCACAGCCGATCCCACTGATCCCAAGGATTGGAAACGGCATGGCTGGTAGGACTATGAGAACGATGGCCCCGAGGCCTGGAAGCAAAATGGATGGATCAACTTTAGCAAGCTCGATTTGAGTGACCCTTTGGTGTGGAAGCAGCTTGGATGGGCTGGCTGAAACGATGGGAGCCCGACCAAAGAGGGGGATGCCCAGACGCCCAAAGCTGGGACCAGTCCGACCAGTCTTCAGGAAGCGAGGATCGGTTTAAGTTTCATGTTTCACTTTAGGTGGTCAATCGCCAGATCTCGGGGGAGTTGGGCCACGGCCCAGGGAGCCACGCTCGCGCCTCGAGGGCGCGGTGGCACAGGCCACCGTGGGGAGTCCAAGCGCGCTTGAATCAACGCGGCGGTCGTTGATATGAAAACGATTTGAAACTTGAAACAAGCATCGAATGACTGTCGTCCTCTCGTCTTGCGGCCGCCTCAAGGCTGCTTCCCTATAACCAATATCGCGCCTAATCAATATCGCGCCTCATTAATCGAAATCGCGACGATCGGCCATTTTCGAAGCACATTTGGGCGAACTCGGCCTTTCTTGGGGGCGTCCTGCCTGGATGTCTTGAAAGCGTCCTAGGGTTGTGCTGGAGGCCGTTCGAGGCCGTCTTAGCCGTCTTTGAGGGCCTCTTGGATTGCATTGGTGCCATCCTGGGGCCTTCTTGATGCCGTCTTGGGGCCATCTTGGAACGCTTACTACTGACCTTGATTGACTTTGCAAGTGACCTTGAACCTCTTACCTTGGACCTTGACCTCAAACCTTAAACCTTGAAAGTCGAGGCCCGAAGCCGTGACCTTAAACCGACGACCTCGACCCTCGGGGGGTGTCCTCCTTGTTGCGCCACGTGCGCCGCCTCAAGGTAGAGTCTATTCGGGGCGCAAGAGACGGGGGTCAATGCAAGTGTAGGTCAGCCAGAGCGCCCGATATTGCAGGATCCTGCACGGCAGTGGCAATGGCCCGGCTTGTGTGCAGGATTTTGCAGGATCGTGCAGGATCCTTCGCGCTGACCCGTGTTTGGGTACAGGAGTTTGCAGGATCCCGCAGTAGTTTCCCAGGCCTGACTGAGCCGGGTCTGGGTTGACCCAGGTCCGAAGATCCCCCGGTGTATCTTTTTGTAGAAAAGGACATTGTACGCGGCGCAGTCCACTTGCCGAACTTGAAGTTGTCGCTTCCGCGGCTCGCGCAGTCATCCCCCCCACCCACCCGCAATTAGGTTTTCAAAACCCATGCGGCGGCGATTGCGATGATTGCTTGGCGCTGGCTGGCGCATCGGTGCGGACGCGTTTGCGGCCAGCTTGTTTGGCGCGATCGACGCGGTAGCGTTGGCGCTGACCGCGGGGGACTTCCCAGCGCGTCTCGCAGGTTCTGCGGACGCGCGGGCATTTGAGTGCGAGTCGGTGAGTCGGGCGGGCGCGGTATCGTGGCGACGGCGACAACTGCAGACACGATGATGATAGTAACGATGCTGGTGACAATGATGATGGCAAGGCCACTGACGGCTCCGATCTGATCACGCTGGCTTTAATGATGGTGTCCACGCGTCGGCACTGCAGGTTCCGGAAGGATTTCGGCATTCGCGTGTGGCCGACGGGCGCGAGTGACCCGCATGGTGTTAAACCATATGCGTCGACCCCCCCCCCGCAGCGAACGCGCAAAGGAGTTCGAATGATTCCTGCCTGCGCGCGCGAGAGGCCCGTTTGGCCAATTTGATGAACACGTTGTCGCCCAAAGGTTGTCGCGAAAATTCCTAAGAACGCGCCCGCAGATCTAATTGGCCAAACAAGTCGTTTTTGTTGTCAGGTTGTCCGGAATCTAGATCTTGACATCTTGACGAAACCCACAGTTTTGAATAATTCCGGCATGCGCGCGCGACGCCGTCCGCGTGCGGATTCAGTCCCATTCTTGCGCACGCGGTCTTGCAACACGGTCGGTTTGTGATGACAAGGGGCGCGCGACGAGTATTATTTCTCCGTGTGGTGAGGGGGCGGTACCGCATGCCTGGGATGGTATGGGTAAATTCACCGACTGAGCAATTGGGCAGACTCATAGGTACATTGCAGTATCCCAGGGAGGACCGACATGACGGGTGGTGGTGGTGGTAGATCACAACGACCCTTTGCGACGATGGCGAACACGGAACCGCCAGTCTGCCATCCGGGCCGAGACGACGAGCTGCGACGAGGCGGCGACGGTGCGGCGACGGCGCCGCCACATCGACAATCGGGCCTGGTCGAGGGGCGGCGACGAGGCGGCGACGGGGCGGCGACGGCGAGCACGGAACTGCCAAACCGACACTCTCGGCCAACTCCCTCGAAGAAAAATGATAGCCCCGAAGTGCAAACATGTCTCGGGGAACATCTAAGTGGTTTCGGGAGGAGGTTAGGGGAACAAAAAGTGGCATAAACATGACATCTCGGAGGTCCGCGCGGATTTCTCGGATCGGCGCTGAGCCCCCCTCCCTGGCGCGCGGAGCGCTCCAGGGGAGGCGCCGGAGGCGCTGCCGGGGGGCCCCAGCGCCGATCCGAGAAATTCGCGCGGACCTCCGAGATTTTATGTTTATGCCACTTTTTGTCTCCCTAGAGGTGGGGGGGCAGCGGGCTCGAGGACGCCGCCCCCCCGCGGCCACCGCTCGCCAGGCGCGGCGCCCGCGGCCGAGCTGGCCCCGCGGCGCGCCGCCAGCCCAGCACAGCGACTGGAAGGCCAGGCCCCGCCCGCCCCCCCCGGCCCCCTCCCTACCCCCGTCGTCGTCGTCGTCGTCGTCCTCCTCCTCCTCCTCCTCCTCCTCTCCTGCTCCTCCTCCTTCTTCTCCTCCTCCTCCTCCTCCTCCTCCTTCTCCTCCTCCTCCTCCTCCTCCTCCTCCTCCTCCTCCTCTCCTCCTCCTCCTCCCCCCGGTCGTCGTCGTCGTCGCGCTGGGGCAGGCCCCGGGTCCCGAGGCGGGGATGCGCCGTCGACCCGCGCAGTAGGGAGGAACGGCCTTCCCAAGGGTGCCTCCTCCCCTCCTCCTCCTCCTCCTCCTCCTCCTCCTCCTCCTCCACCATCTTTTCCTCTCCTCCTCCTCCTCCTCCTCCTCCTCCTCCTCCTCCTCCTCCCTCCTCCTCTCTTTTTCCTCCTCCTCTCCTCCTCCTCCTCCCTCCTCCTCCTCCTCCACCATCTCTTCCTCCTCCTCCTCCTCCTCCTCCTTTCATGGGGTCGCTCCTGTCATCCTCGCCTCCTCGGCCCAGTTTTGGCCACTGATGGCCTCGACGAACCGCGACATGGGCGCCCAAGGCCCTGGCATCCTTGTCGCGCATGCTTTCGATGCGGCCGCCGAGGGGATCGGCTGCATCCATCACCGCCGCCGAGGGGGTCCGTTTTCGGGGATATCTGCAGGCGGTGGATTTGGATAGAGGGCCCCCAGGGCCAGAATACACGCCCGTCGCTGCAAGTATGCATTTTGGGATGCTAGATCCCACTCTACTTCAAGCTCCTTCATACTTCTTCAATAACCGATGCGCTTTTGCTGGGTGTTGTCATTCTCTGGGTGGGCTTGAACCCAATCTACTTGATCTGCATTCCTACTTCACGTGTTTTACTGACGTTTTCCGACCGAAGGGTTATGTTCATGTCCACCGCGTGCAGAGGTTCCCGAAGACTGATCGGTCCCCCAGGCTGTGGCTCCTGAGAAGTCCCCGCCCCGCAAGGATGGAGAGATCGATCCTCGCTACAGTCGAGGAGTACAGTCAACCCGCACAGCAAGGATGGGCAACTTGCCCAAGGGTACGCTTGCATCCTTGCCTCCACTGTCCATCCTTGGCCACTTTCGTTGGCCGCGCCCCGCTCGAAAAGCTTCGAAATACATGGGTGCCCAAGGCCCTTGCATCCTTGTCGCGCATCCTTCCTACACCGCTTGACTGTCATCGTGAGTTTTCGGAGTTCCGCGCTTCTGTCTTGGGTCGGCGATGTGCCCCCCCTTGCGGCGCCTCCAGCGCCGCCCCTGGGCGCGCTCTGCGCGCCAGGGAGGGGGGGCCGAGCGCCGATGCGAGAAATTCGCGCGGACCCTCGACAGTGTCTTCCCCAATGCGCGCTGGCACTGGAGGGGTCCGAGCGGAGGTTGACAGACTGGCGAACGTTTCCCGCGGATTCTGGTGGCAGGCTGGGTTCCCCGGCTCCCGGCTCCGGGTTCCCGGGGTCCCGGTTATTGGTTCCGGGCCGATGTCGCTGGGTTCTGGGTCCCCGGGCTCCCGGGTTCCCAGTCGATCTCCTCAGCGAAAGGCATCCACTGATAGGGTTTTTTCTCTGTGTAATATATGTGCATGCCGTTATCTGTGTCTCCGGACGCGGTCTCAGGGCGGCGGTGGCCGGTGCATCCTCAGGACAGAGGCCCGCCAGCCCCCTCGGAGGCTTCCGAGCTGGCTCAACCCCAAACTCTCTTGATCCGGCATCTCGTCTTGCGCGTGGATGCCAGCGGCTCGTCTCGATCGCTCGAGGGCAGGAGGTCGGGCGAGCTCCTCCTCCACCCGCCATGACTTGTCCATATTGACCGCCTCTGGGCCCGTGCACCTTGGTCGAATAAGAAAAGGGCATACACAGAAACTTTTGGTGCTCCGCGCGGATTTCTTGGATCCGCGCTGGCCCCACCCCGGCGGCGCCTCCGCCGCCGCCCCTGGCGCTCGGAGCGCGCCACGGATGGGGTCCAGCGCAGATCCAAGCAATCCGCGCGCAGCGCGGAGCGCCCCAGGGGCGGTGCCGGAGGCGCCGCTGGGGTGGGCCCAGCGCGGATCCGAGAAATCCCCGCGGAGCACCAAAAGCTTATGTTTATGGCGTCTTTCCCTCCTGGGACGGCATCGACGTTTCTCGGGAGGGCTCCGCGAGGAGCGAAAACGAGCCCGAGACCCGCACGAATAGGTCGGGCGTGTCCCCCTACAGGCGGATCCTGGGCGAAAAATGGGAAATCATCAAAGACCACCCCCAAATATTGAAACAAATGCGCTGAAAGTCGTCCCCATAGTTTGTCTTAACTATTTTTGCATACTCCTCCTGTCGGAGTCCTAGAGATTGACACCAACACCAAGATCGGCGGTGTGCCTCCACCGAGGGAGGACGATCCCGATCTCGGTGATGGTGGTAATATTCTGGCTTCCAAGGTGACCGAAATATTACCACCAACACCGAAATCCAAGATCATCATCTCCCTATGGAGGCAAACCCGATTTCCAGGCCTCCAATCCTGCAGAGGGACCCGCCTGACTTCTCGCTGACCCCGCGCCGCCGCCGGCGGGCAGCTGCGGCGGCGGACCTCGGGAGGTCGGCACGGGGGCAGCTTCGCGCGCCGCGGCTGGCCGCCGCCGCCGCCGCAACCGCCGCCCCTCGCCGCCGCCGCCGCCGCCGCCGCCGTGGTCGTCGCCGTCGTCGTCGTCGTCGTCGCCGTCGCCGTCGTCGTCGTCGTCGCCGTCGCCGTCGTCGTCGTCGTCGTCGTCGCAGTCGGTTGTCCAGCCAGTTCTGTACGGCACTTCGGTGCCGCGTTTGCTTGACTCTGAAGCGGCCTCCCTGCACGGTTTCGTTTCTCCTTCGGTAGTCGTTGAGTTCTTCGCGGGCTATAAGCCGAAGGACGAGGCCGGGGGATTCTTCCCCAAGGAGTTTGCCTAAAGGGCGACTCGTGTCGGGTTTCGCTAGTGCGAGCGGGGGACTCCCTCGAAGTAGTCAAAAGCGTCGTCGTCGTCGTCGTCCCAGATCTTGCAGGGTCCTGCCGAGGCAGGGGCGCAGCGCGGACCCGGGGCTGGGGCGCAGGAGCCTGCAGAGGCTTATGGACCCGGGTTTGCATGGACCATGGCGTCGCTCGGGCGTGTGCACACTTGTCTTTGGCGAGGAGAATCGAGGAGCGTTTGGGATCATCTGCGAAGACAAAAGAAGCGCGACACCGACCAATGCGAAGGGAATGGACGTCCGAGCGATGGCGAGTGACCTGGATCAGCAGAATCAGCCCGCACAGCAAGGATGGGCCACCTTCCCAAGGGTACCCTTGCATCCTTCCGTCCGAGGCCCATCCTTGGCCACTTGCGTTGGCCACGCCCCGGTCGAAAAGCTTGGGGATGGGCGTCCAAGGCTCGGGTTGACCCCAAAGGGGGTCCAGCGACAAGGGGGTACTGCAATAGATCTGGTGCAATAGATTTATGAGGTTGCAGCACATTTGGGGCGTGCAATACATCCCGGCGCGCAAATGTATTGCTGGATCTTCGCGTGCAACGCATTAGTTGCAGTGCAGTGCCATACAGAGTTCTCCGCCGCAATGCCTTTGCAATACAATTGCTCGAAATCAATTGCGCCATCCTTTTGCAGCTGGGTCACCCACAAATCAAGAGCATGAAACACGCCTCTACCCTGATTTACGAGGCGCTGTGCGCTGAAACTCCCGTGGGCCGACAGGGTAAACCCTGCGTGATGTGCCGCGTCCTGGCGGCTCGAGGCTTTGGGGGCTCCCAGGAGGCCTACAGACCGCGCACTTGTAACCCGGGGTAGGGTCGTTTTTTCATCCCTCAAACAGAGTGTTCTGAGAGCCTTTGGTGGTGTGTACGACGTGTTCTTAGCACATGTTTGGCTGGGCCTGTCTCGTTTTAAAGCTTCTCGGGTCTATGTTCCAGGAACCGCGTTTTTTTTACTATGAGAACAGCACTGGGGCCGTTTTCTATCCCTCAAACAGAGGCCCCTCAAACAGAGGCCCTTGCATCCTCACCGCGAAGCCCCGCGGAGCGCTCCGGGCGCGCAGCGTTCCGCGCGGGCCGCGGGCGCAGAGCGGTCCGAGACGAAGAGCGGGCCGGGCGGAGCGGCCTCGCGGCGCCAGAGCCTGCACGCGGGGGCGGCCAAGAGGGGGGGTGAGGACGAGGGTTAAGAAGTCGGGCCTGTCGATCATTTGTCGACTATGGTTTAGCTCTGCTTGAATCTGCTTGGGGGTATTTTGAACTGTTCGTCCAAAATCCGCCTGAGGGAGAGGACAGGCCCGACCTAAGGCTAGGGTGCGGCAGAGAGGGGGGTGAGGGCTAGGGTGAAGTCGGGCGTGTCCCCCTACAGGAGGAATAGTCAATAGTAGTGAGAAATAGTCAGAGGACGATTTTTGGACTATGGTTGATTATTTCTGGAGTTGTTTTGTTTATAATTTATAGCTTTTGTAGTCCACAATCGGCCTGTAGGGGGACAGGCCCGACCTAAGACTGGGGGGTGGATATTGTGGCGGGGGCCATGGTATTTCCTCAGATTTCATGGCGCCTTTTCTTATGTCATTACGTCCCTGGCCCCCCCCCTGGGCCGCGCACGTGCCGCCGGCCATGATTTGCGCCCCACCCTCTTGGACGCCTTTCTTGGCCGCCCCCAAGGAGCGGTCGACCGGCGGAGCGATTTCACGGCGCCAGGGCCTGCACGGAATCTACCGTTCCAGGGAAACGAGAATCGGCGGCGAGCGAGGGGGGAAGTGAAAAGGAGAAGGTCTTCTCAGAAGGCGGCGGGACTTCGCAGAAGCCCTCGCGCCTTCTGAGAGGTTTTCTACGTCGTCGGGGAAGGTTTAAAACACTTTTCAGAAGGCCAGGGGACGTCCGAGCCTTCTGAGAAGGCCCGCCACTTCTCACTTTCCCCGGGGCTCGCGGCCCAGAGAATTGCCAGACTCTCAGAGGAGGACAAGGTAATTACCGATGCCGCTACCGTTGCCTCGTTTTCCCTTTCTGGGGGCCTCCTGGGAGCCCCTCGTCGCCATCGCCCCTCGTCGCCTCGAGATATTGTGCCGTGTTGCCAAGGCCTTACGGCCGGTGCCGTCGACCCTGAAGACGACGACGAAGACGAGGAGGAGGACGACGACGAGGATGGAGATCAGGAGGAGTATCAGGAGGAAAAGAAACACACAGACACAATTAATTGCAGATTTCCCAGAAAATATGGGAAAATATAGGAAGTGGGGGGGGAAGACAGAAACCCAGAAAATATGGGACAATATGGGGAATCTGTTTATTTGTGTGTATTTATTTGTGTGTCCTGGGGCCCCTTCAGAGTAGGGGGGTGCTGTGGGGCAGCAGGAGGCGCAGGTGGTGAGGGAGGAGGCGGATGAGGGGGAAGCGGGGGCAAGGGGGGAGGACGGGGGGTGAATGACCAGCAGGAGGAGGAGGAGAACGGGAGTCGGGGAAACAGGGCAGCGAGGAGGACGGGGAGGAGTGTGACGAGGAGGGGGCGGAGGAGGAGGAGGTGGAGGTGGAGGAGGCGGAGGTGGAGGTGGAGGAGGAGGAGGAGATGGAGGAGGAGGAGGAGGAGGAGGAGGAGAAGGGGGAAGAGGAGGAGGAGGACGAGGAGGGGGAAGAGGAGGAGGAGGAGGAGGAGGGGGAGGAGGGGGACCTCCCCCGCGGGGACAGACCTCGGCGCCATGTCTCCCTCGGGCTTTTCCCCGCGCCTCGCCCTGGGAGAAGCCCCCCCGCCGAGGCGACGAGGCGGCGGCCCAGCGCAGCCTGCGGGAGGCGGCACCCGCCGCGGCTATAACCGTGCACCCGCGCGCGCGCGCGACGGCACTCATGAGGACATGTGCGATGTCGTACAGTCCAAAATCCCAATAATCGGGGGAGCGTAAGACCCGG
Organism: Prorocentrum cordatum; assembly: GCA_963575745.1. Lineage (NCBI taxonomy): Eukaryota > Dinophyceae > Prorocentrales > Prorocentraceae > Prorocentrum > Prorocentrum cordatum. The sequence goes on along the minus strand of CAUYUJ010018106.1, from coordinate 124,544 downwards.
GTTTGAAAGGACTCGGTTTCGCCATCGTTTTTTGACGACCGCGACTCGGATTTTGACGAGTAGGAGTTTCGTGGGATGTCTGCAGCAGGAGGCCTCGTCAAAATGCAGGCTCGGCCTCGTCATTTTTTTGACGACCTCGTCGGGGATTTCCGAGTCCCCTGTACCCAGGTCTTACGTCCCCCTGAAATAAGGACGCGCGACTTTGCTCAGGGTACCCTCGCGTCCTTGCTCTTCCTTGCTCCAGCGGCTCGTCCTTGGCCTCTTTCGCTTGCCCGCTTGTCAGGTTTTCGTCGTCCGCCGCCCCAGAAATCCCAGCTTCGGCTTCCAAGGGTCTTGCGTCCTTACCGCGCGTCCTGATTCGGGTTTTTGACTGTAGCTTTATGTCGGGCCTGTCCCTCTACAGGAGGGATACTCAGAAATAGCCAAAACATAGTCTGGGGACGATGTTCTTATGATTTGTTTGACCATTGGTGGATCATCCGTAAGGGCGTCGCCCCCTGCCGCCGGCGCCCTCTCTCGGAGAATGCGCTATGCAAGAGCTATGTCATGAGGCCTGGGCGCTGTCGTGAAGCAGTATCCGAACTTCATGCGAGGCCGACTCGTACTTAGCAAAACCAATATATGACCAGAGGAGTTACCACACCTGGCGAATGGTAAGACGTCGTGACCCTGCCGATCTGCGTGAGGGGTGCCACTGAATTCCAGAAATGTAGCAAATCCTTAGTGTTTTTGCACCCTGACCCCGCCGATCTGCGTGAGGGGTGCCACTGAATGTCAGGAATGCGGCAAATCCCATTTGTTTTTGGACCCTGACCCCGCCGATCTGCGTGAGGGGTGCCACCGAATTTCAGAAATGTGGCAAATTCCATATGTTTTTTGACCCTGACCCTGCCGAAAGGCGTGAGGTGTGCCACCGAACGTCAGAAATGGTGCAAATCACATGTGTTTTTGGACCCTGACCCCGCCGACCTGCGTGAGGGGTGCCACCGAATTTCAGAAATGTGGCACATCCCGTGTGTTTTTGGACCCTGACCCCGCCGATCTGCGTGAGGGGTGCCACCGAATGTCAGAAATGTTGCAAATCTTTTATGTTTTTGGACCCTGACCCCGCCAATCTTCATGAGGAGTGCCACCGAATGTCAAAAATGTAAAATGTGGCAAATTCCATATTGTTTTGGACCCTGACCCCTCCGACCTGCGTGAATTGTGCCACCGAATCCCATGTGTTTTTGGACCCTGTCACCGCCGATCTGCATGAAGGGTGCCACCGAATTTCAGAAATGTGGCAGATCCGTTGTGTTTTTGGTCTGCGTGAGGGGTGCCACTGAATTCCAGAAATGTAGCACATCCCATGTGTTTTTGGAGCCTGACCCCGCCAATCTGCATGAGGGGTGCCACCGAATGTAAGAAATGTGCAGATCCCTTGTGTTCTTGAACCCTCACCCCGCCTATCTGCGTGAGGGGTGCCACCGGATTTCAGAAATTAGCAAATCATATGTGTTTTTGGACCCTGACCCCGCCGATCTGCGTGAGGGGTGCCACCGAATGTCAGAAATGTGGCAAATCACATGTGTTTTTGGACCCTGACCCCGCCGATCTGCGTGAGGGGTGCCACCGAATTTCAAACATGAGGCAAATACCATGTGTTTTTGGACCCTGACCCCGCCGATCTGTGTGAGGGGTGTTAATTCTTACCCACCCCGTCAATTCAGACAATACATTTTCTCGGTGGTGAAAATGGCCGTTTTGGGCCTCCCCCCCTCGCGCTGTCCATCAACAGGGAACAGTAAGCAGCAAGAGTTCAACAAGGAACAGTAAGCAGCAAGAAGCAGAACTGTAACAGTGGAAACTGGAAGCTGCAACTGGTACAGGAAACTGCGAACCTCCGGCCTACAGCCTGGTGGCCCCACAAGGGGGCTGGCAGATTTTTTTTATGCGTATGTTTAACGTTCCGTCCAACATACGCCTGCAGGAGGACATGCCCGACCTATTGTACATCGACCTGGTTCTCGGCGGCGAGCCCAGGGGGGAAGCGAGGAGGGGGCGCGCCTTCTCAGGAGGCTCGGACGCCCCCTGGCCCTCTGCGAAGCTGTCTCGGCCTTCCTCGAAAACGCAGAGCACCTCTCGGCAGGCGCGAGGGCTTGTGGGAAGCCCCGCCGCCTTCCGAGAAGGCGTTTTCCTTCTCAGTTCCCCCCCTCGCTCGCCGCCGAGATGTTGCCGGGCGTTTTGGCTGCTTGGGTTTCTCCCCGTGTCCGCGTCCGCAGGGAAACGCCAGTCACGCTGGCGCCTGGTCCCAAGGGCGCCCTCGAGGGCGCGAAGTTATTCGCGTTTCGCGGTTCTGCTCCGATTCCTCATCCTCCTTTTTTCCTTTTGGAGGCGGCGCGAGAGCGCGAAATTATTCGCACTTCGCGCTTCGCACAGCACGAAGCGCGAAGTTGGGAGCCCCTGGGTCCTGTGGACCACGGCGGGATCGGGGACAGATTGTGGCCAGAGGGAGGGCACGGCACGGGTTATCCCGCCTGCGTAGTGTCCAGGGTGCAGAACATGCCTTTGTCCACATTCTCGTGGTTTCTTCCCCAAAACAACGTTGCTTATTATTCTTGGGAGTGGAGAGGGGTGCTAGATGCGCAATCAAGGATCATGGCCGCAAGTAGTACTATATATATATATATATATATATGTGGGTGTATGTATATATATATATATGTATGCGAACGGTCACATCTGTTGTTCTCCCGAGTTGCCCCAGGCTCTCCAGGTACCTGCGGATTGGGCCTTGTGACGGATGTCTCGATACGAATGTGTCCGTGGAGCTTTACAAGGTTCCAGAGTCGTAAAGTGATCTGTTTCTGCTGTCTTGCACGTCTGGAGATTGATCTGCTCGTTGAAGGGTCTCCGCTGCTAAAGGCGGGGTCGAATCTGACACCAGTAGGGTAACGCTTGTGGAGCGGGAGGAGCACTGCCCTTCATCATTCTGTGGGTGCTCTATATGAGAACGAACAGGGCGAGTTCTTTGCGCCACCATGTCTTAATGGATCCCTTGCTCACATTAATGTGTGGGCCGTTGCACGATGCCCACCTGCGGCACCAGCGCTTGGGTCGGATGCGGGCAACTGGTAGTGTGAACGGCCAGCCACACAACCCACACCACAGGCCACTTCCCATTGACAGAGCCGGCGCACATTGCGTTGACGGCTTGCGATTGGCCACTTCCCAGGCCACATTTCACATTGTTTTGACGGCTTGACGGCTTGCGATTGGCCACTTCCCACATGGCCACCTCTCAGGCCACACGACCCACACCACACGCACATTGCTTTGACGGCTTGCGATTGGACATTTGTCTGATACAGAAACGTTTGCGACGGTGGGATTTGCATTCCCATCTTCAGCAGTTCCGACGACGACAACGACGATGATTTTGGAGTTGTTTGCAACTTTCGTCCAGATAGCGACGCACACACAACCAATATCATGCCAATCGCTCCCATATAGTCATGCTCGCTCAATGCATCAAGAAGGAAGTCGGCGTGAGCCGGCCGGATAGCAAGACAGGCTCCTGAACCATAGACGCGCGACGATGCGCCACCTCTTGGGAGCACCTTTTGCCTCTGAAAGCGAGGGCAGCGAAAACTACGGGTTGGACCACGACGTAGTATCATACAGTGACACTGGCTTCGAACAAAAAATACTCCGACGGTAGGACCCCACATGAGAATCTGTTTAGCTTACCCTTTGCCCTTTCCTCCTCCCCCTGGCGGACACCCTCTCCTCTCGCCCTCTGCACTGCCCTCTATTCCTCCTTCTATTTCTCTTCCTCCTCCTCATCCTCCTCCTTCTCCTCCTCCTCCTCCTCCTCCTCCTCCTCTCGCGCCACCTCCTGCTCGTCGTCGCCCCCCCCCATGCCCCTTCCCTCCTCATCCTCCTGCCTCTTCTCCATGTGCACCTCCCGTTCCCCCTGGTCGTGGCAAGCAACTCGATTTTCCTCGGCGCCGTCGCCGCGTCGGCCAGCACGCGCGCGTTTGCCGACGGCTAGATCGCGAAGCCGTCGGGGCAACCGTTCGGGCCAGGCCGTTGGGACAACCTCGCAGGCCGCATGGGCGCGGGAGCCAGCCGTTGGGACAACCCCGCGGGCCTCCAGGTGCGCGCCGCGGCGCTCAGGCGGGTGGCAGCACGAAACCCAGCTCTGCCGCGAGCTGCTCCGCCTCAGCCCTGGAGCCCACCGCTCTCTTGTCAACCTCCTGTAGCGCCTTCCGCAGGGACGCCGGCGGCCCGCGCTCCAGGAACTCTCGCGCGGGCGGCCGCAGGATCAGCATGTTCCGCATGCACGTGGCGCGGGAGAACATGACGTAGAGGTGCAGCCACCACATCTCGTTCGACATGCCCGTGCGGCCAGCGTCCCTATCCCTGGCGCATTCGATGAGACTTCCTTCATATTCAAGCCTCAGGAACTCAAAAGTAACGACAGTTACAGGTTTCAGGATGACCCGTTCGGATTCGTAACATGATCTGCGAGCCCCATACGGAGGGGGTTCCCGCCTGAGACTTCCTCACAATTCACTCACAGACGAGGCTTCCGTTAATATATTTCATCCATATTCAGGAGCCCAAAAGTGACGACAGCTACAAGTTTCAGGATGACCCGCTTCGGATTAGTAACATGATTTGCGGGCCCCATGAGGAGGGGGCTCCCGCCTGAGACGTCCTCGCAATGCACTCACAGACGAGGCTCCCGCTGATACTTCCTCCGTATTCAAACCTCAGGAGCGCAAGCGTGACGACAGTTACAGGTTTCAGGATGACCCGCTCGGATTCGTAACGTGATATGCGGGCCCCATAGGGAGGGGGCTCCCGCCTGAGACTTCCTCGCAATTCACTCACCGACGAGGCGCCCGCTCGATACTTCTTTCGTATTCAAGCCTCAGTAGCCCAAAGGTGACGACAGCTACACGTTTCAGGATGACCCGCTCGGATTCGTAACATGATCTGCGAGCCCCATACGGAGGGGGCTCTCGCCTGAGTTTTCCTCACAATTCACTCACAGTCGAGGTTCCCGCCTGATACTTCCTCCATCTTCAGGCCTCAAGAGCCCAAAAATGACGACAGTTACAGGTTTCGGATGACCCGCTCGGATTACCAAGATGAAGTGCGGGCCCCATTGGGAGGGGGCTCCCGCCAGAGACTTCCTCGCAATTCACTCACAGACGAGGCTCCCGCTTGATACTTCTTCCATATTCAAGCCTCAGGAGCCCAAAAGTGACGACAGTTACACGTTTCGGATGACCCGCTCGGATTGCCAACGTGAGGTGCGGGCCCCATAGGGAGGGGGCTCCAGCCTGAGATTTCCTCGCAATTCACTCACCGACGAGGCTCCCGCCTGATACTTTCTCCGTATTCAGGCCTCAGGAGCCCAAGCGTGACGACAGTTACACGTTTCGGATGACCCGCTCGGATTACCAACATGAAGCGCGGGCCCCATAGGGAGGTGGCTCCCGCCTGAGACTTCCTCGCTTTTCACTCACAGACGAGGCTCCCGCCTGATACTTCCTCCATATTCAATCTAGGGAGTGATCGATGACGAAGTGATGAGTCAGTGAGTGCTGATGATGAATGAGTGATGAGTGAGTGATGATGATGCTGATGATGATGATGATGACCAGTGAATGGGTGATCGAGAGATGATGAAAGTGATGGTGACGATGATGTTGAGAGTGGCGGCGGTCCTACCGTCGGAGGACCACTGCCCCCGAAGCCTACTGAGGATGAGTGAGTAATTGAGTGAGTGAGTGGGTGATAGAGTGGTGATGATGGTGACGATGATGATGATGATGATGATGATGAGTAGTGATGGTGGTTGATGGTGATGATGATGGTAATGATGATGAGTGTGTGCGTGTGATGACGATGATGGTGATGATGATGGTGATGATGGTGAGTGTGTGTGAAAGAGAGAGAGAGAGGGTTAAAAAAAAAAGGAAAGGGGGGGGGGGGAGATCCTGCGCGGCGTGCGCAGAGAAAACAAGAACCCCACTTTGGATGTGGGGAACAACAATGACATAAACATAAACTTTTGGCGGTCCGCGCAGATCTATTGGATCCGCGCTGGGCCCCCCCGGCGGCGCCTCCGGCGCCGCCCCTGGCGCGCTCCGCTCGCCAGAGCGCAGATCCAGAGAAATCCGCGCGGAGCCCCAAAAGTTTATAATCATTGCATTTCTCTTCTTCGCTGGTTGCAGATAGTGGTTGACTCCTACCTTCCGCAGCTGCACCTTATGCCTTGAAGCACCCACGGGAGGCTGCCAGGCTCGGTGCTGACTTTCGCAGATCCCTACCAGCCTCGCTTTTCGGCGGCCCGTTTTCTTGTTTGTTTTGTTTTGTTTTCTCTCTCTCTCTCTCTCTCGCTCTCGTCCCCCTGTCTCACTGTATAGAGATGGAGGGTTCCTCCGAAGGGCTTAGGGGCTTAGGGGACCCGTCCTCCTTCTCCTACTCCTACTCTTTCTCCTCGTCCTCCTCCTCCCCCTCTCTCCTTCTCCCTCCTCCCTCCTCCTCCTCCTCCTCCTCCTCCTCCTCCTCCTCCTCCTCCTCCTCCTCCTCCTCCATCTCCTCCTGCCCCTCCCCCTAAACCACCTCCTCCTCCTCCTCCTCCTCCTCCTCCTCGGGTCGCCTACGGCCCCGGGGGAAACCGTGCATATACATAGAGATAGAGAGACATATATATATATATTATATATATATATATATATATATATATATATATATATATGCACGTGTAACACCCCGCAGTTGCGGATAAGAGTGAAGGGCTGGGCGCGGGAAGCGCGGGCGGGTCGCGGGTGTGTCGCGGCTGTGTCGCGGGGTGGGTCGCGGGTGAGTCGCGGGTGGGTCGCGGGTGTTTCGCAGGTGGGTCGCGGGTGGGTCGCGGGTGGGTCACGGGCGGGTCGCGAGGGGACGACGACAACATTGCCAACAGCAATCATTTCATTATTGCCCGCTCTTATCTGTTCAGGCGTGCCACTCAACACGTATATTCTAAAGCCTCGATGCCATTCCTCTTAGTCTTCGGCCGCTCCTTGGGTTTACATCTTGAATCCCGAGGAAGTCTCAAGCGGTAGCGCGATTCTCACATACATAGTACGGAATTCCATAGTTAGAGCGTTGTCGAGGGCGCGGCGTTAGAATACATCGCGAGGACATCCCACTCGAGAGCGAGATTCCGTATCAATGGTAAGGAAGTCTCACCCAGTTTGGTGACCCTGATTTTTCTGTGTTAGCAGGGCGCGAGCTCCGAGAGAAGCATTTGCATTAAAACTTACCATGGTTTTTGGAGGGGGGGTCAAAACGAATCGGTCTTCCGAAGTGAGAATTCAAGAACAATGACAAGTTTAAGAGTGTTTGCTCTCAGCTGCTCTCGTGCCATTCAACACGTGTGTCCCACACCGTCGATACGTGCCCTCTTTGTTTTTGATCGTACCCTTTTGGGGTCTATATCTTTCTTGCCTGGTGCGTGCATTTCGTGCAGCCCCGAAGGCAGGGGAAGAGAGCACGGATGGAAGAACGGGACATGGGCGAGGGAGGAGGATTGAGCGCAAGAGAGAGAGAGAGAGAGAGATTAGGAGGAGGATTGAGCGCAAGAGAAAAATGTGGCAGAACCAGACGGGCAGATGGGGCGGGTATACCCTATTGGGCGGGTCGGGACGGCGGGCCCAGGCGGCCAGGTCGAGCAGGAGAGTTGCTGAAGCGTGCGTCGTGCATGAATCGCGAGAAAGTCTCGAGCGATTGCACGATTCCAAAATAAATCGTCAGGAAATCAACAAAAAGAGCGTGATTCCTGAGTGTCGAGGAGTGCGCGGCGTGTGGATAGATTGCGAGGGCGTCCCACGCGAGAGCGCGATTCCTGTACAGGTTGTGAGGACATCCGCGCGAGGACACGATTTGAGAATGATTTGTGTGGAAACATCGGGCGGGAGCCGTTGTTGTTGTAAACCGGGGCCCGGCAACGCAGTTTGGTGACCCCTCGCTTTCCCGGGTGAAAAAGACGGAAAGCGAGCCCCGGAGAAACATTGAGGTTGAACAATGCAGAATTGTTACCGTGCAGGGGGATCAACAATAATCATTATATTCTTTAAAAGTTGGAAGTCCACAGCAAACAACAACACCAGCAGCAACAACAACAACGGCACCAACACCGTCAACAACAACAACAATGTGACAGCACTCCGCACCGCTGAATCCCACTTCAGCCACGCACTCAGGGACAGTCAAGGACCGTTCGCCCTCCTCACTCCGGCAAATGTATGTGTATATATATATATAGAGAGAGAGAGAGAGAGAGAGAGAAATCTATATACAGTGGGGGGCCATGACAACAAAAACCCTACGTTTCGTCTGGATTCCCTGGATTTCTTTGGCTGGCGTTCGGCGCAGAAAGTCGCTGCAGTTTCGAAGAAACTGCAAATGCCAGGCCACCCTGCGTTTTTTGGGCGTCGGTCAGTTTCGGGGCGCGCGCCCGAACCTCTGAGAAACTTCCGGGCATTCGGGATACCTTGGGTTTCTTCGCCCGCCATTCGGATTTTTCGCCCTTCCGCGGGGGTTCGCCAGTCTGTCAACTGGGCGCTGGCGCATTTCGGGGCGAATGCCCGAAAGTGGGTGCATTTCGGGGCGCGTTTCTTGATGTCAAGTTGCTTGGCGCCATCAGTCAAGAAACCGCTCGGGCCAGGTTGCCCTCGGTTTCTTCGTTTGCAGCCGAAGTGCAAGACACCCAACCCTGGACCAACAAAAACCCGGCAGATTTCAGGGTTCGGTTTCTTGCGGTGGGTTTATGTATATCGATCCCCACGGTATATGTATACATACATATGTATATCTGTATATATACACACACATATCGGGGGCGGCAAAGAGGGGGGTGATGATTAGGGGTGGGTGGATATCATGGCGTGGGCCATGATATTTCCCCAGATTTCATGGCGCCTTTTCTTATTTCATTCCGTCCCTGGCCCCCCCGCAGGGCCGCGCACATGCCGCCGGTCATGATTTGCACCCCCCCCTCGTGGACACCCCCTTCTCTTGGCCGCTCCCGAATATATGCCTGCGGGTGCACTTGCACCTGGTGCATCATGCGTGGTATGCTCGTAGTGTTTGTGTATACGTATACGTGTACGTGTACAGGTGTATGTACGTGTACATGTAAGTGTGCGTGTGATGGATGTGTACCTCTTCTCTCACCCTCCTCCACCCTCTCCTCCTCGTCCCCCTCTTTTTCTTCTTTTTCGTGTCACAACTTCTACATGCTCTTTTATTTCCCATTATTTCTACCACTACAATTACTACTACTACCGTTACCGCTACGACTACCGTTACTAGTATTAGTACTAATACTACATCTCTTCCTCCTCCTCCTCCACCTCCTACTACTACTACTACTACTACTACCACCACTACTACTACTACTACTACTACTACTACTACTACTACTACTACTACTACTACTACTACTACTACTACTACTACTACTACTACTACTACTACTACTACTACTACTACTACTACTACTACTACTACTACTACTACTACTACTACTACTACTACTACTACTACTACTACTACTACTACTACTACTACTACTACTACTACTACTACTACGGCTACGATTGTTACTACTGTTAGTTTTTCTTTGTTTTTCTACTACTACTACTACTACTACTACTACTACTACTACTACTACTACTACTACTACTACTACTACTACTACTACTACTACTACTACTACTACTACTACTACTACTACTACTACTACTACTACTACTACTACTACTACTACTACTACTACTACTACTACTACTAGGGCCACCACTTCTACTACTACGACCTGAAGGCCTGAAGGCCTGAAGGCAGAGGCCGTTTTTCTGCCGCCGCCGTGATTCGCGACTCGAGTATTTGGAGGTATGGCCTGTAGAGCCCTGCAGCGGAGTCCTCCCCCCCCCCTTCCTTGGCATCGCTCGGACGTGTGCGTTCCCCCCCGGCGATGGCCGTCGAGGTGCACTCTGGATCACACCACAGAAACGCACGAAGCCGAGACGTGCACGGGGAACCGACGGCCGAGCGACGGCAAGCAGCCCCGGCTTCTGCAGCCCGGGGCAGGCGACTTGTGGACCGTGTTCTCGTTCTGACTTCGCTTTGCAGCGACGGCGGAGCGAAGATCCAGCGACCGAAAACGGACACGTCCTCCTCTGCAGCTTCTCCACGCCTGCCCCCTGCATCATCGAGCACGGTCCGCGACTCGCAAAATGCCTACTCGCAAACGTCCGACACAAACGCGTCTTCTTTTCTTTAACGGATCATAGGTCTCCCGCGGCGGACCCAGGCCGTGTGCGAGGAGTTGTTGCGGAGGTTTTACGGCCGGCGCTGCCGACCCTGAAGGGGAACGACGGCAACGGCGGCGGCGGGGACGACGACGCTGACGTGGGTCAGGGTCCTCATGGATGCGTCTTGGGGTCTCTTCGAGGCCGAAGCGTTCTGGGCCTCTGGGAGACAGTTTAGGGGCACTTTAGGAGCCTCTCGGGGGCCTCCTCGGGCCTCTTGGGGGCCTCGCGGGGATTCCTGGGTGCCTCTTTGGGGGCCTCTCGGGGGCCTCTTTGGGGGCCTCTTGGGGCGCATTGGCGAGGAGTTATCCTGCGAGCAGTGGAGCGCGCTTGCACTCCTCCTCCTCCTCCTCCTCGTCCTCCTCCTCTTCCTCCTCCTCCTCCTCCCCTTCCTCCTCCTCCCCTCCTCCCCCTCTCCTCCTCCTCCTCCTCCCTCCTCCTCCTCCCTCCTCCCTCCTCCTCCTCTCCTCCCCCCTCCCTCCCCCTCCTCCCCCTCCTCCCCCCTCCTCCTCCTCCTCCCCTTCCTCCCCTCCTCCCCCCTCCTCCTCCTCCTCCTCCTCCTCCTCCTCCTCCTCCTCCTCCTCCTCCCCTTCCTCCCCCTCCTACGACGTGCCCGCTGGCCTTGGCTCGGCAGCGGGCGCGGGCCCCCCCCGGCGGCGCCCGCACACCCCGGGGGGCCAGGGCGGCAGGCGCGGCGCGCGCCCCTCCCCAGGCAGGGGCGACGATAGGATTAGCTTTCTGTCGGGCCTGTCCCCCTACAGGGAGATTGCGAAGGCCTTACGGCCGATGCCGCCGACCCTGGAGACGACCCTGTCGTCTGGGCGCGCCAGCCCTCGCGGATCGGACGGTGGCTGCGAGGCGCTGTCGGGCGTCGGATGCGTTGAAAGCGCGCTTGCCGCGCTCTCGGGCCTGTCCCCCTACAGGGAGATTTTCTACGAAAACTTAAACATACCCCAAACCTAGTCAAAACATGGCCCCCCCGACAGGGGGATTTTCGACGAAACATCAACGTTGCCCCAAACACAGTCAAACCATAGTCCAACAATAGTCTGGGGATTGTTTTTTGCGTATTTGCTGACCCTTTTGGGGTATTTTGGGCGTATGTTTTATTTGTCGTCGAACGTCCCCCTGCAGGGGGACACGCCCGACATAAGATTGGCTCGGGCACGTCCCTTTACATGAGAAATAGTAGAGAATAGAAACGTACCCCGGCAAAGCAACCTAACAGCGATGTTTAGGAGCATATTTGGAAACATTCCCCTTACGATTCAGATGCGAATCCAGTTGTAGAATTATGCTTCTCTCGCAGTCGTAGTCACATTCGCGATGACAGTCGAGGCGGCAACGGCAGTCGCAGTCACAGCCTCAGCCTCAGCCTGCCTCAGCCTCAGCCTCAGCCTGCCTCAGCCTCAGCCTGCCTCAGCCTCAGCCTCAGCCTGCTTCAGCCTCAGCATCAGTCTGCCTTCAGCGTCGGCCTCAGCCTCAGCCTGCATCAGCCTCACCCTGCATCAGCCCCAGCCTCAGCCTCAGCCTGCCTCAGCATCAGCCCGCCTCAGCCTCAGCCTCAGCCTGCATCTGCCTCAGTCTCAGCCTGCTTCAGCCTCAGTCTGCCGTCTGCCTCCGCCTCAGCCTCAACCTGCCTCAGCCTCAGCTTGCATCAGCCTCAGCCTCAGACTCAGCCTGCCTCAGCATCAGCCAGCCTCAGCCTCAGCCTCAGCCTCAGCCTGCCTCAGGCTCAGACTCAGCCTGCTTCAGCCTCAGCCTCGGTCTGCCTGCGGCCTCGGCCTCAGCCTCAGCCTGCCTCAGCCTGAGCCTGCATTAGCCTCAGCCTCAGCCTCAGCCTGCCTCAGCATCAGCCTGCCTCAGCCTCAGCCTCAGCCTGCCTCAGCCTCAGCCTCAGCCTGCCTCAGCCTCAGCTTCAGTCCGCCTTCAGCCTCAGCCTCGCCTTGCCTCAGCCTCAACCTGCCTCAGCCTCAGCTTCAGCCTCAGCCTGCCTCAGCCTCAGCCTGCCTCTGCCACAGCATCAGCCTCAGCCTGCTTCGGCCTCAGCATCAGTCTGCCTTCAGCCTCGGCCCCAGCCTCAGCCTGCATGGGCCTCAGCCTCAGCCTCAGCCTGCTTCAGCATCAGCTTGTCTCAGCCTCAGCCTCAGCCTGCCTCAGCCTCAGCCTCAGCCTGCTTCAGCCTCAGCCTCAGTCTGCCTGCGGCCTCGGCCTCAGCCTCAGCCTGCCTCAGCCTCAGACTCAGCCTGCCTTAGCATCAGCCTGCCTTAGCCTCAGTCTGCCTCAGCCTCAGCCTCAGCCTGTTTCAGCCTCAGCATCAGTCTGCCCTCAGCCTCGGCCTCAGCTTCAGTTGCCTCAGCCTCAGCCTGCATCAGCCTTAGCATCAGCCTGCCTCAGCATTCAAAATGTTGCCCGGGAGTAGAGTTCTGGGAGCTCGAAGAACACACAGTGGCCGACAGTTGGCTCTGGACATGCAAAATCTTGCCCAGGAATGGAGTTCTGGGGATTCGAAGTCCACGAAGTGGCCTACAGTTGGCTCCGGGCATTCAAAATCATGCCCAGGAATGGAGTTCTGGGGATTCGAAGACCACGAAGTGGTTTACAGTTGGCTCCGGGCATTCAAAATCATGCCCAGGAATGGAGTTCTGGGAACTCGAAGAACACGAAGTGGCCTAGAGTTGGCTCCGGGCATTCAAAATCATCCCCAGGAATGGAGTTCTGGGAACTTGAAGACCACGAAGTGCGTTGCTGCTGGCTAAAAAAAGAGTCCCCGGATTCCTGCGGCACTCCCCGGATTCGCGCGGCACCCGTCCGGCATCTGCCGTGACCCCCCTGGGGAGTCATGATGCTCTTTTTTGAGACCACTAGAAACCTATCAGTCTTCGCTATTAGGTAAAAATCGTCTGGGGACGATTTGTCGGCTATGTTTGACAAGTGTGGAGTCTTTTTGTCACTCTTCCGTGCTTCTCCCGAAATCCGCTTGTAGGGGGACATGCCCGACCTAACGATCGGGGTGCAATGCCTGGAGGTTCTAGGCTCGAGACTCGAGGTTTCAACGAGGAAGCTGAAGGTGAAGCTGAACACGATCGATTTCAGCCTTATCCAGAAGAATATTTGAAGAAACCGACGGAGATGATCGTCGGTGTTCGGCCTCCAGGATCGAGGGTTTCGGGCGCGTCCGTCGGTCCCCAACGGTTTTCAAGCCTCGGGGTGAGTTCCAGCAGCTGCGCCTCGCCGAGTGCATTCCGGGGGTGCCCAGATCGTCCCGAACGGCCGCCGGAGAGCCCAGTTATGGTCCGAAAACTGGACGTCGACAGTAGTCGGCGCGCGCGCGAGGGGGGGACGTGAGACGGAGAAGACCCTCGCGGAAAGCGGTGGGGTTTCCCAGAAGCCTTGTGACCTTTGGGAGGGTTATGTGTTTCCGGGGCCGGGGGAGGCTTAGAAAGTTGTCAAAACGCCGCCGGGAGATTCGCGAGCCTTCTGAGAAGGCCCGCGCCCTCTCAGTTCCCCCCCGGGTTGGCCGCCGAGACAGGGGTGTAATGGGCGGTGGGCGAAAGACAGATCTCGAGGAATTGCAAGCCGCATCAAACATCAACTGTGGGAGCTCCGCGCAGATTTCTTGGATCGGCGCTGGACCCTCTTCCCGGCGCGCGGAGCGCGCCAGGGGCGGCGCCGGAGTCGCCGCGACGGGGCCAGCGCCGATCCACGTAAACCGCGCGCATCTCCAAAAGTTGACGTTTGTGTCTTTGTTGGCACTCTGGGGTGTAACTGGTCGTGGGCGAACTACACATCCGTATCCGCGGACTCGCGGGCCGGGCCCTTGGGCCGCGACCCCGCGGGATGCGGGGCGCTTTTTGTTCGCGGGTGGCCCGCGCGGAGCGTACACGTGCGGCCGCGTATCGAGTCGTGCCCAGGGATCCAGGCCGCGAGGGCGCGGGTGCCGACACGCTTGCCGCTTGTGCACGCATTCTCGGGGGGGCCTCGCCTCGCTGGCAGGGGGCCTGCTAGCCCACCACGCCCAGCAGCGTGCGGACTCGAAGTCGGGGGCCCATCGCCGGTCTGTCGGCGACGTGTTGCCGATTCACGCTCGCTGTCCCCCCCCCCTCCCCCTCCTCCTCCTCCCCCTCCCCCTCCCCCTCCTCCTTCTCCTCCTCCTCCTCCTCCTCCTCCTCCTCGAACCACACACACACACCCTACTGTTGCGCCTCACCCTCCGCGCGCAGGCGCGCTTTTTTTCAGGGTGGAGGTCGCCGGGGCAAAGGTCAGCCACGCAGATCAGGAGGGAACGAAAACACAGACACAATTAATCGTCGATTCCCTAGAATATCTAGGAAAATATGAAAAGTGGGGGGAAAGGCGGAACCCCCAGAAATATGGGAACATATGTGGAATCTTTTTATTTGTGGATATGTATGTGTGTGTGTGTGTGTGTGTCATGAGGCCCCTTCAGTCAGCCACGCGCAGAGGGGGGTACGGGGAAGGGGGGAAGGCTTCTTAGAAGCACCCCCGCTTCTTAGAGGGCGTGGGCCTGATCTATCGACGTTGAGCCGTCGCCTGCTAAGGAGCAGTCTCCTTCTAAGAAGCCTTCCCCCCTACCCCGTTATGCGCCCGTCCATACGTGAGCTCTCCTGCCACGCGCGTGGCCAGTCTGCTGCCGCACACGTGCGCCGGTCTCTGCGCGCAAGAGCCCCCTTGCCGCCGCATGTGTGCGCGCACGTAGACGGTATGACTGAAACACATGAGACGGCGAAGGCAACAATGAACGGTGCAAGATGTCATGACAATGATACGTTCCAGGACTTCGAAGGTTTCCAGGATGTCCTTTATTTTGTGATGTTCCACACTGGCTGTGCCGCTAGATACGTTAGAACTGCTGGAACGTATCCTGAGCCCATCTCATCATGACACCATTCCCGCCCTAAAAGAAACATACCCACAAACACACACACACACACATTCACACACACACACGCACGCACGCACACACACACACACACACGAGGGCCCTGGGGCGGAAGGAGGCATGGTCCGTTGGGTACTATGCAGAGGCCTCGCGGGGTCTACGCGGGGCTTCAGCGGGAATTTTCGGGTTGGGTCTCCAGGCAGGGTTTCTGAGGCCGTCTGAGGGGCCTCTTGGGCCATCTTGGGAGTTTCTTGGGTGCCTTTCGGTCCGTCTTGAGTCGATATTGGGGGCCTCCTTGGGCCGTCGCGGAAGCCCTGCAGCTAGGAGGCGCGAGCACGCCAAACTCATTGACGCACCATGGAGGCACATAAGCTTGGTTCATCATCAAAACGCCCTAAGCATTGTTCTAGCGTTTCCTATTTTCGGCTCTTGACAGTCTGAGAACGCGTAAGCAAACGCCACGTTGTTTTCAGGTTCTAGGTGTGTGTTCTAGCGTTTTCAGGCCAGTCGCTGTGGAACATTTCCCAATCATTGCTTGCACTGAAGGGGTCCTCGCGGGAATAGAAGATTTGGCGAAAGTGCTGGGCCGATTTCGGTAGGCGGCCAGGTTTTCGGGTTCGTGGTTCAAGGTTCCCGGATTCCTGGTTGTTGGTTCCGGACCGATTTCGGTGGGCGGCGGGGTTCCTTGGCTCCCTGGTTTTTGGTCGATCTCCTTATCGATCGGTCTCACCATCGATCCTACTACCCACCTCTTCATTGATCTCACAATCGATCCCACTATAGACTCTACGAGCGATCTCACGATCGATCTCACTATCGATCTCACTGAATCGACTTCACGATCAGTCTCACGATCGACCTTACTATCGTCCTTACAATCGATCCGACTATCTGTCTCACTATAGATCTCACAATCGATACCGATATCCATATCACGAATTTTTCAAACCATCCACTGATAGGGTGTCTTCGCTGGTGTACCTGTTTTGCGCTGTTACTGTGTTGTTGTGCGTTTTCTCATTTCTTGTCGAAGGCTGCTCCGTGTCTTTCCTGCCGCCGCCCACGGCACCGCAAACGCGGCCAGGAGCGGCAAGGCCACGTTTTTTTTCCCCGCTTTTTCCTCGGGCCTGGGTCAGGGGCAGCGGCTCGCAGGTCTGGAGAGGCTTTCGTTTACGGGCGGGATGCCAAAACACGCAAGCTCAAGTGTAGGTGCGGGATAGCTATCCGACAGCGCGTCACTTGGCTTGCTTAAGGTTTGGGGAAGTGCCCAGCGAGAGCCTGCTCTCGTCGTAGCATGCAAAGATGGGGCGGGGTCTGACAGTGGTTCCCGTGCGCAGGGCGATCCAGATGTAAACCAGAACACGTCCGACACCGGTCTGGCACCAGTGTGACAAAACGGCTCGTCCGCAGCGGGCTCCGACGATGGAGAACGATCGACTTGCAAACGTGGGGCGACAACCTTTTTCATTACAGTCGGGGCCCTGAAGAAGGAACCCTTTTCGTTGGGGAGGGGCTTCGCGTTCCTGAAGTTTTTCACAGCTTGCCTCAGGTTTTCCTTATGTTTTCGATAAGAAATCGAAGTTTAACTTATGGAAAAAAGGGGCCTCGTTCCTTATTTAGGGTTCCTTAGGTCAACGCCCCGACTGTAGGCTTTTACCCTTTAGTTGGGAGCTGAAAGCGCTCAAACAGGGTTTCCAACATGCCGAGTTGAAATCAGTGAACGCCTAGGACAGAGTGAAGATGAAAGAAGCATATGAGCCTGGAGCACGAGCGAATTGCTTGGGGTCCACGCGATTGCATCGTTTTCGTTGGCGCTTCAGCAGGAATTCGCGTCTCCATTGTATTGCGCAAGCGTGCTAGAAATCAATCAGAAGCATGCTTTAGAGCATTTTGGCCTGCGCAGCCATCCCTCCTCTTATGTCTCGCCCTTACTCGTTATGTGTATCATCCCTCCTGTCCCTCCTGCTTCCCCTTGTCCCTCTGTTTCCTATTCCGCTACAGCTGTATAGTTACCTGGGAGACAATGCCGACATCTCTCTTTGCACGTGTTGCCACGTGTGGGTACCAGCGGGCATCGGCAGCTCATTGGCATCGTGGCTGCGTCTCGAGCCCGGCCTGAAGCCGACCAGGAAGTACCAAGGGAAGGCGACGAGGACGAGGACGCGGACGAAGACGAGAGAGGAGATAGGAGGAGGCCGACTGAGGATGCGTAGCATAAGAAGGAATTGGGCTTGTCATCATAGACTCGTGGAGAAGAGGCGGGGGGTCTCCTGTGGCTGCTCGCATCCCGAGGGTTATACAGGAGAAACAGGTCCTCGGATCCTACTGGTACCTCTACCGCGTAGGAGGGACCTTTCAAAGCCTTCCAGGTCCCCCACACACCGCATTCGGGTGTTGACTCTCCCACCGACATTCTCGCATGTTCGCACTCAGCTGAAACATCGACCAACACGTGCCTGCCAGAAAATATCTCACGTGCCCCTAACGTGCACGTGCACGTGGCTGGAGGACGTCGACGGCGAGGATGCGGGCGGGGAGCTCGGTGAGCTCTGGAAAGGCAAGTTCGTTTATTACCGTTTTCAAGAAAAATCCTTTTTGATTATGAAAGCGGCCGACGAGCAGTTCGCCGAAATGGTACAAGAACGGTTCACCGAAACGGCTTGGGCAGTCTTCGGATTTTTGTTTCGGAACCGGTTGGGAAACGGTTCGGGTCAGGTCAGAAATGTGATTCGGATTTGGCTTCCCACCAGGGAGGACGAACATTGTATCACATCAGCGCTGGAAACGCCCCAAAAACGGCTCTGGAGGGACGAGCAGGAGGCGTGGGTGGAGGGACGAGTGGGAGGGACGAGGAGGAGCGTTCGCCCTCGGCGGCTGCGGGTTCCTCTGCGCCCGTGTGCGCGCTCCTCACGCGCGCAAGCCTAGCGATCGCTCTGCGGGGGCTTTGCCGCGGCGAGTCCCACCCCTGGGCTCAGCGCCAGACCATATTTCGAGGCGCGCCCGCCCCGCAAGGCTCAGAGAACGCCACACCCAGTGCCGCCCCAAGCCAGCCGAGGGGCGCCCTTCCCCCGGCCGGCTCCCACCCCCACGCACACACATTCTGGACGCCCGACAACAGTTCCTGGGTACTGAAAGAATGGGTACTATGCCCAACAACAGTTCCTGTTCATTTTGAACAAGATCCGCTGTCCACGCCGCCGCGGCCTGTGTCCATTCGAGACAGGAGGCCGCCTGCCCAACAGCGGCCGCTGTTGGTTTGGGACAGCATTTGCTGTTGGGCATCGTACCCATTTTTTCGGTACCCATTTCGGGCGTCCAAACACACCAGGCGAGGGAGCCCGAGCCGTGGGAAGAACGGGTGGGGATCCCCCGATCGGCCGCCAGCGGGCGGCCTGCGGCCCCGCCCGAGCCCGGGCGGGGTGCCCGGCGGTCCACCGCAAGGGGGACGCAACGTGGCGACGAGAGTACAATTTTCTCCCCCCTTGGCCCGCTACAGGCAGACAGGGGTGACGAACGGGCTGCTACGCCCTGGGACGCACGCAGGCACCCAGTGGCACAGGTGCCACGAGGAGGGGGATGAGGGGGAGGAGGAGGAGGAGGAGGAGGAGGAGGAGGAGGAGGAGGAGGAGGAGGAGGAGGAGGAGTTGGAGGAGGAGGAGGAGGAGGAGGAGGAGGAGGAGGATCGGGCCGGACGAAAGGGGGTCAAACCCCCTTTTGCTATCCCGCCCTTTCGCCCAGCCCGAGGAGGAGGAGGAGGAGGAGGAGGAGGAGGAGGGAGGACGGAGGATGGGAAGGGACGAGAAGGAGGAGGAGGAGGAGGTGGAGGAGGAGGAGCAGGAGGAGGAGGAGGAGGGAAAGAAGGAGGAGGCGAGGAGGAGAGGAGGAGGAGGAGGAGGAGGAGGAGGAGGAGGAGGAGGAGGAGGAGGAGAGGAGGAGTTGGAGGAGGAGGAGGAGGAGGAGGAGGAGGAGGAGGAGAGGAGGAGGATGAGAGGGAGGAGGAATAGGAGGAGCTTGGCCAGTGTAAACCCAAGCGTCATCACCGATGTTGGAGTAAACCCTCCAAAGCTCCCTCTTCATAGACCCCCGGAACGGTTCCTTTCACCTGAGTGAGTTGCCTCGATGGAAGCAGTTCGAAGACCCTGAAGCATGCCAAAACATGGTTCTCAGGATTCCAACGCCACTGATCAACATGGCTGTTGCGTCTTGACGATCCTGAAGCGCGCCAGAACGCCATTCTTGGTACTTCAACACAGTGCATCCACATACTTGCTGCACCCTTATAATCCTGAATCCTTCTAAGACACAATGTCTGGCACGTTGATCATGGGAACCCGTGCAGCTTTTGCAAATGTAAAAAAACGAATGTGCACGAGAGCCACAC
Organism: Prorocentrum cordatum; assembly: GCA_963575745.1. Classification (NCBI taxonomy): domain Eukaryota; class Dinophyceae; order Prorocentrales; family Prorocentraceae; genus Prorocentrum; species Prorocentrum cordatum. The sequence goes on along the minus strand of CAUYUJ010018106.1, from coordinate 104,902 downwards.
GTTGAACATGCACCTCCACCAATCCGTGAAATTCTTGTTGCAGTTTAAAACGAATGTGCGCGGCTGCATGTTGAAAACGACCCGCCCTTAATCCGTGAAGCTTTTGCAATGTGGTAAAACGTATGTGCGCGGAGCCAGGGCGATAGCTACATTCTAAAAACAGTCCTCAATCCGCGAAGCTCTGTTGCAACATTCAAAACGAATTGGCGCGGCGCTAAAGCGAGAGCCACATGTTGAACACCACCCGCCCTCAACCCGTGAAATGCTTGCACATGTTTGAAACGAATGTGCGCGGCGCTAAGGCGAGAGCCACATTTGGAAAATTAGCCGCCTTTCATCTGTGAAGCTGTTGCGGATGTTTAGCTTCGGGGTCAGGAGTGGTGAGGAAGTCTCAGGCGAAATGCCTGGCCCACCGTAGCATCGGGTTGCGACAGGAAAGTTACTGATTAGGAAAAGCCTGGCCACCGTAGCGTCGGAGAAGTTATTGATTAGGAAAAGGAATGTTGGACGAGGGGGGGGAGGGGGAGGAGGAGGAGGCGGAGGAGGAGGAGGAAGAGGAGGCGGAGGAATCTGAGGAGGATTTCGAGGAGGACGAGGGGGAGGGACGAAGAGAAGAAGGAGGAGGAGGAGGAGGGGGAGGGGGAGGAGGAAGCCCATTTAGCCTCGCGCGGGCCAGCGGATCCCGACAGATCGGTCGGGGTTCGGTCGCGCCTGCCGCCCGATCGATCGCGGTGGCAGGGCGATCGCATCGGCCAGCCCGCAAGGCAGGGCTGAAGCGCGCCGCGCGCGCCATACCTCGCGGCGGGGGGCCTCCGGCGCCTCCCAGCTCCCCCGCCGCGGGCAGCGGCGCTGGCGGCCGCGGCTGCGGCAGCCCCAGACAGCACGCCGCGCGGCTGGGGGGCCGAGCCAGAGCCTGCCTGGCACCGCCGCTGGCGGGACAAGAGGGGGAACGCGCGCGTCCTCCTCAGGCTGGCGGCGGCCAATCAGCTCCTGGAGGAGCACCACTCCGTACCCACGTCATCGCCGTTGCCCACGCCCCGTACCAGAAGGCCAAGGATATCAGTGGGTGGTGGGAACACTTCAGAGAGTTGTGCGACACGTGGAAGCCAGGGATCCTGCTCATCGACGCGAACGCCAAGCTAGGACACAAGGATGGGGAGGACTCACAGTGGTTGGGCCAGAAGGGTCCTAATCAGCCTGCCGACAAGAACGGCCACGAGATCCATGAGACGGTCGCTAACGGTCACCTGCACGTGGTCAACACATACTACGGGGACAACGAGGACTACACATACCACAAGGATGGGGTCTCCAACCGCATAGATTACGTCGCCATGGCTCCCTGCTTATTCAAGTGCGTGGCAGCTTGCACAGTGCTGAAGGACTACCAAAAGCCTGGGCCCAAGAAGAGGAACGAGCACAGCAAGCGGAGGAACAGTGGCGCCCAGACCAGCATCGGCTCGACCACGGACCACCTGCCAGTGTTGGTAGAAGTCGTGGGTGACATTATCGGCCGCCACCGCAATCTGAAGGGCGCCATGCAGCTGGACACAAATAAGCTCAATAATCCCGAGTGCATCACCGCCTTCAAGCAGGACCTGAACAGCATCAGGTTACCACCATGGAAGGCATACGTCAACGAGCATTACCGCGAGACGGCGGGGCTCATTGCCGACCAGACGAAGCAGCACTTCGGACGGGACCCGCCCACACCCTGCAATGCCACAGTCTCAGAGGCCAGCATGCGACTATTGCGGTTACGCAGATACGCGGAGAGCTCCACGCTGACCTACACGAACAATGGGGACCCAGCACCACCAGAAGTATTCCGCAAGAAGCTCTGCCACGAGGCCTTGACCTACGCCCGCGCGGAGGACAGCTGGTTCAACTCCGTTGCAGCTCTGGCAGAAGCCTGCCAGCTCAGTCGCACAACTGGCTGCCTCGACATTGCGCACGACGCTGCAAGGTCCTTCATTGCCTACACGAAGGACACATTCAGACACCAACTCAGCAACGACCGCAACCAGTATTTTCAAGGACCTTGGTACCAAACCGGCAGACAGTAGAACGGCAAGAGATGCCAGGACCGAGTGGCAGCTGACCAAGATGATCCTGATTCACGGTGGCCGCAAGCCAAAGTACGACAGCGCGCTACCTACCATGCAGTACCCCGACGGCACCACCATGGGAAGCCAGAGCGAGATCAGCCGTGCCACGACCTCACGGACCGCTACAACAGCAGCCACATGGGCAGGTCACCGCCCGACGAGGTCTCGCAGCCATGCTCACGACACTCAATGACCCGGTGGATAGCTTTGCGGACGGCATGAAGGGTCGGGCAGGAGGACCTGACATCAACCTCGATGACATCTTCAAACTCGCGCCCAAGGAGACGGCCCGCCACTGGCACCCTGTCATTCTGAAGACGATTATGCGTGGCCGCGAACCAATCCAGTTCAAAGCAGGCATTGCTTTAAAGCTCAACAAGGGCAGCGGCACGAGGTCTCTACTGGAGTACTACAGGTCGATCCTGCTCAACAACACGGTGGCCAAGCACTACCACAAGTGGCTTCGCTCAACGACGTTGAGGGTCTGCAGTTGTTTACTACGAGTCACCCAGCACGGCGGAATCCCGAAGAAGTCGGGCGCGTACTCCACCCACTCCATCAAAGCGTTCTTCGGGACATGCAAGCGCGAGCGCCTCAGCGCCGTCGGCATCCTGCTTGACCTCCGGCAGGCCTTCTACTCCGTCATCCGCGAGCTCGTCCTGGGGAGGGGGGGGGGGGGGACAAGCCGTGGCTTCATCAGGTTATGGCAGGCTGTGACCCGCCAGAATGGCTCATGCCTGCCATCCAGCACCTGATTTCAGCCCCAGGCTACTTAGCGTTCAACGATGTCGACGAGAACCTCCGATTCCAGCTGGAAGAGGCACACGACGCGACCTTCTTCCAGGTACGAAGGGATGAACTATGCGCTGAGAGCCGCAAGGGCACACGCCCCGGCAACGGCCTGGCCGACCTCATCTTCAATATCAGCTTTGCGCACGCCCTGGGCCCGCTGGAGCAGGAGTTGCATGTGAAAGGCTACTCATTGCAATTACCGCCTCTGGGAGAGCAAGCCATTACCACCACAGGACATCTGCGAGACCACGAGGGGGCCCTGCCAGAAGTATCCTTCATGGATGATGCGACCTTCCTGTGCGTACTCAGGGACAGCACAAAAATCGTCAGCAGCATCTTTGATATATTGCCCATCATTGCGAGGAGACCCAATATCTTCGGGCATGCACTGCATCCCAAGAAGGCCAAAGCCCTGCTGCAGATCGACGGACACGCCAAACAACACATCATGGCGAATATATTCCAGACGAGCCCGGTCGCGCTGCACAACGAGGACGGCCAACCGCCGAACAGCATCGACGCTACCACAGCTGAAGTCACGACCCAGGGACTCACATCGGGCAATGTGGTAGCAAGCGACGGCAGCGAAGGGCCAAACCTAATGGGACGCATCATCGATCACAGATCTGCGGAGGGCCCCCTGAAGAAATCCATCTACCGACTACCGCACATCGACCTCAAAGCCAAGATGCAGTACCTCACGGCCCTAGCGCAGAGCATGTTGACATACGACTGCGAAATATGGGGGCCACTAACAGTGCAACAGAAGCAGATGCTGCAGAGCCGACATATGGCGAGTCTCCGAGCTGCGGCGCGACTACAGCGTCAAGGGGCGGGACACGTGCACACCTTGGACGACGAGATCTACCTGCTATGTGATGCAGTCCCGATCCACATGACCCTACGACGACACCGCTTGATGTTTTGCATCAGAATGCCACATGCGGACACGCCATTTCTTCGCCGACTCATCGACGAGCTCTTGGGACCAGCAAGGCCTGGAATGTACTTATCGTCGAGGACTTGGACTGGATCAAACGATTCCTGCTGGACGACGAGGACCTGGGCAGCGATGTCAGGGATTTTGTACGATGGGTAAGAGCTCAACACGAGCATTCCGCACAAGCCTTGGTTACGCGTGCTTGGCTTAGGTGCAGGTCCTGGCAGCGCGATGTTTACCGACGTCGGTTCTGGCAACGACAGCTACATCGGCTCGCGCAAGACTTCGGACTTGCCACGCCCAACTTTGACGGCCGACCGCCTACACAACACAGTGGTTACATCTGCTACGAGTGCGGCAAGGATCTGAAAACACAAGGAGCCTGGAAGCGCCACCGCACTATGGAACACATTGGCTTCGACCTTCCTGAACTACTCGCCCGCTCGACAACGTGCCCTGGGTGCGGGAAGGACTTCATCACGCGATCACGCATACTCAAGCACCTGAGAAGATGCCCCAGGTGCCTGGTGGTTCTTCAAGCATTGAAGTTCCAATGGACTTACAAGAGGCAGCTGACCGACGTGAGGAAGAACGCGAAGCGGTGGCTGCGAGGAAAGCGATGGGCCACGGACCTACTAAGGCGCTGGTGCCTGTTCAGCAGGTCTTCAAATTAAGCTCGCCGACCACATCGACCAACAGCAGCTCCAGCTCTCGCCCGCACCGCCCGCAGCAGCGCCACTTCAAGCGGAGACGCCATCAGCAAGGACCTTCGCACCGTGCAGGCCCATGGTCACCACGACCACGTCCTTGCTACATCCCTTCTCTGGAAGACGCCGAGTGGAGGATTTCCTGCACCACTTCGAGATGCATGTTCGGGGATGCAATTCGATAGTGCTATCAATCGATGTACATATTGACCCTGACAAAGGCGACCTGACCAAGCCAGATGCGATCGCCTCTTGGTGCGCGGCGATATGTCAGGGCAAAATCTTTGGTATTGCAGCAGGCCCCCCGTGCGAGACGCGGTGCTCATCGCGGTGGCGCGCCACCGAGGGCAAAGCCCCACGACCATACGCACCCACGACTTCCCCTGGGGCATACAAGCAGCCAACCAACCTGAACTCCAGCAGCTAGCACTGGCCAGCGAACTCTACAGGACAGCCATACTGCTCATCACCACGGGTCTGCAGTACAACGTCTCCGCGATACTCGAGCATCCTGCCTCAGCTACCTGGTGTCCTCAAGCGCCGAGTAGCTGGCACCGAGCGGAGACTCGGTGGCTGTTGGAGCAGGCCAAACTACATTGACCAGTGCCGATTTGGACAGACCGCGCGGAAGCCAACGTGTCTGCTCGCGGCACACCTCAGTGAACCCGCGCAACAGCTTGGAGCAGTGCCAGGCGGCCAGCTGTGCCGACACCGCAGACGCGACCGAGCGCATGAACGCGACGGGCATGGCGGCTGGAGGACTGCCCCTCTCAAGGAATACCCTTCGAGGTTGTGCAAGGCAATGGCAGCGGCCTTCGCAGCCCACTGGGGGCAGCTCGCCGATGATGAATCACTGCGGGCCGAGACAGACGAATACTTCCACAGCTTCTACGCGCCACTGGATCATTACACTGAGCCAGAACAGCTGGGGCACGACTGTCACAGGGAATGGGGCAGCCATCGCCGCTAGCAGCATTTACAGTGGCGCGCTGTACTACGCCGACCAGAACGGCGGGGGGAAGGGCACCGCAGGCTCGGGCCCATGGGCGCAGGCTGTACCACGGCGAACTGCACTATTGATTGATAGTGGATCTATGTTTTGTAGTAGACTACTATTTTGCTGCACAGATGGATTGCGAGATGCATTGCGAATGGACCACAGTGGACTACACTTGATTTGCGAGTGGATTTATGTGTTGCGGTGGATTTGCAACATGACCAGAAGACGGAGCGGCTTACTATTTTGCTGTGCACATCGACCGATAGCACGATGGCACACGGACCGATCGACTACGATGGCGTGCCATTCTCGAGGGGGGGGACCCGTAGCGCCCATGCGGGTGGGCACGATCCTTCAAAGGCGACGGAGCGTGCCTCCCCTCGAGTATTCTTACTGGTTTTACCGTTCTTGGCGCCGATGTGTTTGATGCGTATATACCTACCTGGGAAAAGGTAACAGGGCACCCAGCTTATCATGGGACGTATTATGTTGGTTCTCAGCAGGTGGGCAGCAAGTTCGACTCGAGTAACGCGGGCTTGGGCACCATATCAGCAAGCAGCATAAGCCGTCCTACCTCTGCCAGCCTTGGGAGCCGAGTACCACAGGCGCTGAGGAAACAAGCAACACCGTGTCGACCAGCATGACGGCACTGCACACCACAGGTGCGGACGCCACTGAGTTAGGCTTGGCCACCGGTACCAGCAAGACTACGTCGTGCGCCGCAGGCTCGAGCGCGACCACGGCGGGTACTACAGGGCAGCCCGTGGCGGAGAGCGTCTGCGACGACCGGCGCTGTGGCGTCAGGACTCAAGTCCTGAAGAAGCCCTGAATGCGTGGGAACACCCCAGGCAGCGTCGCCAAGTTTTGCATGATGCCAGGACGCAAGTCCTGGGGAAGCCCCGAATGCGTGGGAAGGCCCCAGGCACAAGTCGCCACGTTTTGCAGTATGTACTCAGGCATGGATCGTACGTATACAACTCAGTGGATACCAGCTGGCCAGATGGTGGGTGACTGCTACGAACATACCGCGCCACCCATCGACCACTACCACATCCCTGGCATGCCCCACCACACCTCTACAAGTCAACGCTGCCCTGGTGAGGCATGGATCAAACTTCGAGACGGGCTCGAAGGGTGGGGGGGAAGGACGAGTACTACCCGCGCCCACCAGGGGGGATGGTGAGGGGCAAGGGGGGGGGGTAGGACGTCCACTACCTGCGCCTCCGCGGTCCGCCCTAGCTCGCCACCCCCACCATCCCCATGGCGGAGGAGGTGCTACCCGAGCGCCCACTGGGCGAAGCGCAGGACAGCCGAGACATCCCACACCACAGAAGCAAGCACCAGGCCTGGGGTTCGCCCCCACCGAGGGCACCGTGACCCCTAGCCATAGCGGGACGAGGTGGGGCCGCCGCGAACCCCACTTGAAGTCGGTGCATGGAGGCCTCATATGCGCGCCCACACCCCACATCACAACACCAGCAACAAGCCGATCGCCCAACGACCCTGACCAGTACGCACACAAAGCAGCTACAACGGCGGGGGAACTCACCATCGACCTACCTCTCAGCCAGCATTTTCCGCCACCACCGACGACCAGCACGTCTGAGCCGAGCCTTACATGATGATGGCCATCGAGTCAAGCACTACCACGTCAATGAACGCGACTGGGTCGAGCACTACAGGATCGACGCCGCACTTTCACGCAGTAAGCCGTTGACCACCATGATGGAGTCGATCACCACAGCCCACCAACTGACTATCAGCCGAAGACCACCAACCGACCATGCACCACCACTACCCGCAATTCAATGGCGACCAGCATTGCCGAGTCGGGTACCGCGAGAACGAGGATCTGCATAATAGTCTCAGGTATCTTCTGACGACCATCATGATCGAGCCGTGTCACAGACCGTGAACTACGGAGCCAAGCTGTACCACGGTGACCAGCACGTCAGCGGCGAGCAGCACAGCTCCGAGCGCCGCAGAGCGCACCACGGAGGCCAGCAGTACCTCAGGCTCGCGAGCCACAGCCGTGCGGCCGCCGGCCCACGAAGAGGCCGACGGCTTGGCCGCGCGCCGTGCCGCGCTGCCTGAGTGGGCGGCCGCGCGCGGCGCCCGCTGAGGGCCTTGTCGGGCCCTCCCCTTTTTTGGAAAACCCGGCCCCGTCCTCCCCCTCCGTGATATTATTGGTCCCTGGTCTTCCCCCTCCCTCGGGGTCGGGTTCCCGGGGCCGACGTCTGAGTGCCCGCACGGCCCTGCTGGGCCGCTGCGGAGCGCTCCGCGCCGCGGGGCGCACGACACGACGCTGCGTAGCGAGAAACAGCAGAAACGGCAGGGGGAGGGGGAGGAGGAGGAGGAGGAGGAGGAGGAGGAGGAGGAGGAGGGACGAAGAGGAGGAGGAGGAGAGGAGGAGGAGGACGAAGCGGAGAAGAAAGGAGGGACGAACGAACAGGAGGAGGAGGAGGAGGAGGAGGAGGAGGAGGAGGACGCGGAGGAGGAAGAGGAGGGAGGAGCAGGAGGCGGGGGCGGCGGCGGCAGGGCATGGCTGGCCACCGCAGCCCCTCGCCGCAGCTCCTCGAGGGCGAGGCCCGCGGCCCTCGCCGCGGCGACCGCCGGGGGCGAGGCGCGCGGCGGCCCTCGCGCGCCGACCGCCCTCGCGGGCGGCTCGCTCCCGGCTGCGGGGCGTTTCTCCGAGTGCTCTTGGGGAGGGGCGCGGGGGTTGCTGAGGGGGCTATAGGGCCCCTGCTCCTGCTTCCTGCTCCCTCCCTCCCTCCCTGCATGCCCGCATGCCTCCCCTCCTCCTCCTCCTCCTCCTCCTCCTCCTCTGCGCGTTTTCCCCCCTTCTCCCTCCTCCTCCTCCTCCTCCTCCTCCTCCTCCTCCTCCTCCTCCTCCCTCCTCCTGTTACGTTGGCCAAACTTGAACCCTGCGATTGTGGCGCTCTCCCTCGTCCTCGTCCTCCCCCTCCTCCTCCTCCCCTCCTCCTCCTCCTCCTCCTCCTCCTCCTCCTCCTCCTCCTCCTCCTCCTCCTGCGCGTCCTCCTGCCCTGCCGCGTCCGTCGGGGGTGCTCGCGAGGCCGCCGGGTTCTCAGTGGATGCCACAGGGGCTACACGTGGCCCAACCTAGCTTACACGCCGGTCGTTGAGAGTAGAGGTATTTTTGGATTCCCAGATCCCAAACTACTTCGAACGCCTTCCTACTTCAAGCATCGGCATGGTTTTGCCGTATGTTGTTGTTGTTCTCTGGGAGTGCCTGGGCCCAATCCACTTTGTCCGCCTTCCTGCTCTATGTTTTTACCTACTTCTTCCGACCGACGAGTATAAGTGGGGTACACGTGCCCCAAGTGACTCAGGGGTGTTAGACACCTCTGCCAAGTGGGCGGAGCCCACGTAGCCTGAATCGCTATCCACCCCAAGCCACTTAGGGCACGTGTAACCCACTGGTGAGCCAGTTTAGGCCAGATGTAACCCACTTGGCATCCATCGAGCACCCCCTGTCCCCTTCGCAACCCCCGCTCCCATTTCAGTCGGGATTTCCGAGACGGGGGTCGGCGGGAGGGTTTTCCGAATTTTCGGCATCTGGAGGCCCCTACCGGCCCTCGGGACCGTCAACAACACGGTTCGGGAGGAGACGCCGGTCCCGGAGAGTGGGTCGAGGCCTCGGGGGGTCGACATTATGAAAAAGATGATGACTCAGGAGGGGAAAACACCACACAGACACAATTCATCGTCGACACCCAGGAAAATATAGGAAAATATGGGAAGTGGGGGGGAAGACGAAAATCAAGAACATATCAGAAAATATAGGGAAATCGGGGATTTGTGTCAATTTATTTGTGTGCCCCTGGGCCACTTCACTCGGGGGGTCGACGTTGTGAAAAAGATCATGACGTCGGGCGTCTGGGGGCGGTGGTCTCTGCAAAAGCGGGGGGGTGAGCCAGGGCGCGCCGGATCTTGCAGGATTCGGGAGCAGAAAAGAGGGGGGTGATGACTTTGGATTCGTCCAGGATCTGACCAGGCCTCGGGGTCGCCTTGAATAAGATTTCCCCTGAGCCTGTGGCCCTGAGGTCCTGCCCTGATGTTGCCTCCCCTTTGCTCGGGGGCGGCAAAGAGGGGGGTGATGACTAGGGGGGTGGATATCATGGCGTGGGCCATGATATTTTCCCAGATTTTATGGCGCCTCTTCTTGTTTCATTACGTCCCTGGCCCCCCCGCTGGGCCGCGCACATGCCGCCGGTCATGATTTGCACCCCCCCCTCTTGGACACCCCCCTCTTGGCCGCTCCCGAAGGATGATGTAGAATCCTGCAGAGCCCGATTGGCCTGGATTGACCGAGGGTAGGTCCCGATTGAAGCATATTTGTATACTTCGGTCGTCGAAAGTGGAATCCCAGGTTCCGATCTGCTTTAGTCGCCTTCCCACGTCCGAGAGTCGAACGGCTGTCCCTCTTCCCTCCTCTTCGAGGGGTGGGCAGAGCGTTACCAGCCTGAAATATTCGGCACGAGCGAAGTGGGTGCGGGAAGAATGGGTACAGCCAAGACGCTGAAATAAGGACCACTCTGGGCTCAGAAGGGGCTTGAGTTTTCGGGCTGTTCCTTAGATGTGTTGCTTGGGACTTGCTTTTGGCCCAGGCCCGTCGTGGCCAGAAAAGCTCTCCGTTCCTTATCATTCGTTCCTTGTGGTAGCAAGATGACATTACGACGACCGACAGTAGTTCCTGCTCATTTTGAACAGAGTCTCTGTCCGCCCCGCCGTAGACGTGGTCCATTTGAAACTCAAGGCCGCCTGCCCAACATCGGCTGGGCAGAGCGTTACCGGCCTGAAATACATATCCTTACCAACCAGTCGTTGAAAGTCGGTATTTTTGGAGTTCCAGGTTCCAATCAATTTCAGGCGCCTTCCTACTTTAATCATCGAGCGACGTTCCCTCTTCCTTCCTCCTTCGGGGGCTGGCGGAAACGCAATCTACTTTTCAACGTCTTCCTACTTCCTGTTTCTACCCCCCTTCTTCTGACTGGTGGACCGGAAAAAGTGTTACAAGCTTGAAATATATCTCTTTCCTTTGGTGGCACATCGTTGGAGCTTTGTACACCATTGAGTGCATTCGCGTCGACTGGTTTTGGGAATCGATGGCGTAGCGCCGATTTAGCGTCGATGAGCGTCGGTCTAGCGTCCATTGGCGTCGATTCGCAAGCATGAATCAAGGCAACGTGGAGTAGTGACCAGTCCCGTTTCCATGCGGAATCGGCGCGGTCCGTCGCCAAATGAGGCGGCATTGGCTCACTTTTTCGGGGGGCACCACCTTCCCCGATCCATGGATCTGGCGCCCGCTCGCCACATCCGCGGATCCCTGATCCACGTCAGCGCGTGCCCGACTTCTGCTTTGCACCACCTTACCTCGATGCCGATCTTGCGGATTGCCTCAGCTTCTGAGGGCGCAGGCTTGAGATTGTGTCGCCTTTTGTCTTGTCAATCTTAATGGCACGTAGGGGTAAGTTCGAGGCCGGTTGGGGCAGAGCGGGGGACGAGCAGAGGGACCCATCTCGATCCGATCCACGCGGCTCGAGGTCGGCTTTGTCAGGAGGGCGCAGCACAGACACAAATAACCGTCGACTCCTCAGAATAGGTGTCACACATGGGAAGTGGATGGGACGCCAAACATCCTCTCGAGATGTGGGACATATGGCGAACCCTGGGGCTTGTGCCCGCTTCTCTCTGTTTGTGTGTGTGTGTGTGTCCCTGGGCCCCTTCCTCCTTCCTTTCTTCCTCCCCCCTGCCCTCCCTCCTTCCCTCCTCCCCTCCTCCCTCCCTCCCCGCCCCCCCCTCCTCCCCCTCCTCCTCTTCTTCCTCCTCCTCCTCCTCCCTCCCTCAGCCATTTCCAGGTTTCGAGCTGATTTGCGAACCTGAGGTCCAGCGCTCTTGGAAGTGGCGCAGCTGAACCGAGCCTTCCCAGTATTTCATGAATCGAGGCGGCAATGTGCCTCCGTGGGCGGCCCAGCGCTGTCGCAACACGAGCTGCTCCTTAGATAACTTCTCCTTCAGGTCCACCTGTCGGGACTGTGGCTCGAAGGCACCGCAGCATGTTCCCAACCAGCTGCGTGCAAAACAGAATTCCAAAGCGTCGCCAACCCTCAACCGCTGGCTCAGTGGACCACCGCGGCTTGTGCAGGACGGGGGGGAAAGGTGGCAACGGAGGCAAAGGGGGCAAGGCAGCTGCCGCGGCAGCCTTGTCCAATGACGATCTCATCAAATTGCTCAAAAAGAAAGGTCTCAAGGAAGGTTATGAGCTGGAGACGCAGCTGCAAGACATGATCAAGGACAAGGACAAGGAAAGGAATGAGCCGCCTCCGCCAGCAGACCTCAGTGCCAAGAGCTTGCCTGATCTTCTCCAGAGGCGCACCTACAGACATAAACATATTGAGAAGTCCGAGGAGAGGGTCAAGGAGGCGCGAGATGCGCTGCAGGAGGCGCAGCGACTCTTCGATGTGGAGCTCGCGCAGTCCAAGGCCCATCAGGACACCCTCGGCCAACATTGAGTTCTACATCAAGGAAGTCCAGTCCAAGTCGGTCCTCCCAGAGCCGCCCGCCCACAGGACCCGAAGAAGTCGGTCCAGCCCGCGAGCTTGAGATGCTCGAGGTCATGCACAAGGCGGTGCGGAAGTAGGCGGGGCGCCTTGGGATGGATGCCGCAGGGCTACTCCAGGCAGCCCCCGTCAAGAAAGAGGAGCTCCAAAAACAGTTGCCGAAACCGCCCGCTGCCAGCGCTGCTTTCCCGCTTGGTTGTCCAGGCTGTGCTACGTCTGCAGCTCCTCCAAGCGGCGCTGCTGCCAGTGCAGGGCGAATGGACTTCGACCGCGAGGACAGCGAGCTCCGCGACAAGCTGAAGGCCGCATGCGTGTCTGCAGCAGATGACCCTGGGAAGCTCAAGCGCTTCCTGGCCGACGTTGCAGCCCGTGGCAAGCGACAGAAGCGAGGGTAGCAAAATGCCGGCATACCTGCTCATATGGACGCTCAACCCAAGGGCCTGGACTTCGGCCCAGGCCATGCTGGAGTGGGCCAAACATGATCTCCAAGGAGAAGGACCAAACCGTCTTCCTGACATCCTGTTCCTTCAAGAGCATCGTATCAAGGATGCTCTTCGGCGGGCAAGTCCCGTAAGTGGTGTGCCCAGCGAGGCTCCAAGGTCCCCATGCCCCTCGCGGACAGCACAGGTGGCGGGCCCGCGGAGTCTACTGCAGGTTGTGCAGTGTTGAGCGGATCCTTTGCACTTGGCACAAGGAGCCTTGTCTGATTCCAGATTTTTGGGCTATGTATGTCAACGTCGGCCTGTTCTTGTTAATGTGGTCTGAGTGTACTTGCGTGCCAGCGCCGGGCTCGTTGGAGTCAACATTGATCTACTTGCCAGTATTTTCCATGCTGTGGGTTCTTTGCCCTCCCCGTGGATCATCGGAGCTGGCGTGGACCTAGTCCCAGAGGACATGCAGAAATGGACGGGCGGCCAAGGCCAAGGCGGACGTGGCCAACTCAGGCGAGCCCACCCTCGGAGCGCGAGAATTTGATTACCTCGCGCGCAGCAGGGCCCCCGCGCCGTTCGCCTGCGTCACCGAGGACATTCTGGGAGCGCCAGCGCGCTCTCATCCCCCCGTGGGCTTGCTGCTCAAAGGTTTCTCATTGGAGGCCAAGGTGCCCATGAAGACCCCGATTGGCAGCCCGTTCCTGTTCGGCCAGCGCCTACTGAACGAGCGCTCAGCAGCTTGACATGGAGACTTAAGACGAATTGTCTTCTGATCTTCAAAGCGGCCTGCCAACTCTGGTTCAGACACGTCGAGGAGTAACTTCTGGACTTCCATGGGATTTCCACTCGGTGCTCCGCGGCCTACTCGGGGCGAGCTGAAGGTCTTCGAGTGCAGCATTTGGCAGTATATTTGCGCCTGGCAGAGTGATCTCAGGCAAGTCTCATCGACTGTAGTCTGGAAGTGGACCTTCTTCTACTCGGCCTGCGTGCGCCTGCGCTCTATCATCTCGGAGTCTCGATCGAAAGGCTTCAAGTCTCTCGCTGCCCAGCGCAGGCAGGCTCTCGCAGTGCAGCGCGTTGCTCTGCTAGACTGGCAGCAGGGTTCCAACCTGGGGCAGTGGAGTAAGTAGTCCAGGAAGGCTGTTGTGCAGCTCCTAACGCATGGTGGGGGCTCCGGGCTTCCTCCTGGGTCTGAGGGGCCACCTCTCTCGCCTCCAGAGTGAAGAAAGAGCTGCCAGCGCGTCGGCCTGGAAGGCATGGGCCAAAGCTGCGGCCAAAGATCAAAAGGGGGAAAGGGCTGCCCTGCGGTATGTTCGAGAGCCTCTGCCAGATATTCAGATCTGCACGGAAGCCACGGACGGCTTGCCGTCGTTCCCTGTTGAGGGCCAGCAGGCAGTCGATCGCCTGCTCGAACAGTGGGGGCCGTTGTGGAACGCCCCCAAGCGTGATGGCGAAGTTCTTCTTAGGGACTGGGCTCCTGGGGTGGCCCCCATCTAGGCTTTCGGAGGCCTCGGCCCCGTCTCTGGGCCTTCTGGTTCCTGGCGGTCTGGATCCCTGGGGGCCGCTTCCGATGGTCACCACCACGCAGTTTAACTAAGTCTGGTCGTCCTACTCTGGCTCGCGTGGGCTTGGATGGGGCCACATGCATCCGCGTCAGGCGTTGTGGCCCCCCGATAGTTACAAGCAGGCGTTCCTGGATGCATTGAGGAAGGTGGAGCGGGATCCAGAAGATTTGGATCTCTGGGCCCTCTTGATTCTCTTCTTTGGCAAACCGGCCCCTGCCTCGGGAGTTCGGCCGATTGTGCTAGCCTCGGTTGGGGGGCGAATCTGGTCTCGACTTCGGCAACCTGTGGCCAGGAACCGGGAGCTCTCTTTCCCTCTCTCTCTATAGATCTAATTCGGCCTTCTAGGGTGTCTCGGGCCTACCCTGCGATAGGGCAGACCATGTTCATAACGTACTTCAGAGACTTGCGAGGCCCAAAGGCTTCGCCGCCATCAGTGGGCCGCTAGACTTAAGCAAGGACCAGGAGCACATCTCTCATGAGGACCTGTTGCGGGAAGGCCTGGCCACGGGTTTCCCGATTTAGCTTCTCAAGTCTCCGCGCAGGCTATCGCCCCCCAGAGGAGCTCGGTGGAAGGCTTCAATTTCAGACGCGGTCAGAGCTGGCGGCGCCGTCGCGACTGGTTGAAAATGCGCGCTAGCTCTGGCCAAGCTTTGAGTCCACGCTGTGATTGTCTCTCTCCAACGTAAGTATCTCGCTGGCAGTGTTCAGAATCTAGTCGATGGCTTCCTCTTACAGGCCACAGGAGGTCGTCTCCATGTGCTCGAGCAATTCCCTCAGGCCATGTCGGGTCTAGCGGCCGCGCTGCAGCACAGACAGCTATTGTTCAACTGGGACATGACTGGTTACATGACTAGCTCGGTGGATCTTGACGATGACCTCAACCAGAGGTGGAACCTCTCCTCTGAGCAAAGGCTCAGCAGCGGCAGGGCCCTTGGCACAAATGCCAACAGTGGCGCTGCGCGAAGTGCCACGGAGCAAAATAAGCGGATGGCCAACGCAGCCCCAGTATCATCGCGCGTTTCTGAGGAAAGCGGGGGCAAGCGTCTGCGCGATAAAGAGGGGTTCTCCTACGGCGACGGCGGCGCGCGCGCGTGGGGGCGGGGGGGGGGGGGGGGGGGGGGGGGGGGGCTGTCGCGGCCATTTCTGACCTGAAGCTTACTGCTCTCAGGCTAGCCACTCCCAGAGGGGAAGGGCGGGTTCTTCCTGGCACCTCGGTCGCTCTCAGGTTGCGTGCCGTCCCCAGAGGGGGCGCCAAAGATCCGTGGGTTGTTGTGGTCTGTGATGTGATCAAGAATTGGGCATTGAGTGTACAGTCTGTTTTGCCTGGGCTTGGTCCACTCCAGGCTTGCCTGCAGGAAGCGAATTGTGCGCTGGGAAAAGAGAGGCCTTGGTCACACGTTGTTGACCCGTCTCAGGCTGCAGTTTTGTCTCCCGCCAGGATTGGTTGCACCTTGCTCTCTGATGATGTGCTCTGGCCTCCCAGGCTAGGGGGTTCAACATCGCTGACTTCTCTCATGCATTATTTGTCGATCCTGTCAGGCCTCTGGCGCTCCAGGTTTCAGACATTGTGGCATTGGAGAGACTCCAAGCCCTCTGGGCCCCCCCCCCCCTCAACTGGCCTCCCCTTGCTTGCCTCATCACGAGGGACTCTTATGACAGCTGGTCGCAGCATCGTGCTGCTGCCATTCGGAGCCTGGCCGGCGGATCCCATTGGCATCAAGCTCGGTTGCATTCTAGGGGCAAGGCTGAGTGAGATGCTTTCGCTCATTGTGGCACGAGCGGCACCTCGCGGCGCAGTTTTTTTCTGATTGCCCCAGGTGTCTCCAGGTCAGGCGAGAGGAGCGCCCTCAGCATGTCATGCAGACCGCTCAGTATGCGAGGCAGATCGGGGAGGATGCTGGAGAGCTCATGGCCAGATGTCTCTTCCCCTCCCCGTCTCTCTGCTTCCCTTGCAACAAGGTGCCTCAGGATGGCTGGCTCAGGTTTGTAGGAATTCCCCTGGATGAAAGTTCCCGGGTGCTGTCTTCGTAGACGGCTCGGCGTTCCATTCCCACCTCCAGGGTTCCAGTCGCGCAGGATGATCGGTCGTTCAGATTGACCCAGCTGGCGGCTTGGTCGGCGCCGCGCACGGCCCGACGCCGCCCCGCGCGGCCCCGGGGCAGGCGGCTCGGGGCGGGGAGGACTGGGGGTCCAGGATGCTTTCTCAGTTTAGTGAATGGTCTACTGACCACCCGCTGGTTGTCCGCACTGATTGCGCCGGCACGCTAGGTTGTGCGACAGATTCCAGCATTGCCCCCTGAGCCTCTAACCCTCGTCGTCGCATGTGGGGGGATTGGTGGGGTGGCATTGGCAGAATGGCCGCTGTTCGCGAAATCGAAGCGCACAGGTGCGTAGGTGCGGCTAGCTCGGATCAGGACGAATGGCTGATTAAATGTAACGCCCTTCTTGATAAGTGGGCCAAGAGAGGAGCCCGTCTGTGGAACGCCCCTCAGGATCACCCCGATGTTGTCGCGGGGTGTGGAAGGATTGCCTCGGACATTGTCACGTGGCAGAGCAGGTGCCAGGGAGTTTTTGAATATCTAGGGCAGCCTGAATCGCAGGATCTTCTACGTACTTCGGACGTCGTCTTGGATGTGGATCTTCTCCCTGGTCTAACTCAGGCCTGTTTAAATGAAGGTGTGGCGCCGTTCGGGGATTGGCCATTGGCTGTGGAGGCTGGGCCTCATCGCCCCGATCTTGGCCTTCCCCCTCCGCCCACTGAGACTGGGTCTGCAGAGTCGGGGGGAAGTTGATGTTTCCTTTGTCCCTGCCTCTGGTGCCCCCTGGGTTGTCAGGGGCCACTCACTAGTGCAAGCTTCTGTCACCGACCAAGGCAAGGACTTGACTTATATTTTGGTTTGCAGAGTTTGTGGGGCCTCGGCGTACACGCCGGCGCGAGGACCCAGGGAGGAGTGCAAGGGTTCCAAGCATCCTGGCCTCAAGACCCAGCGGTCGAAGTAGAAGCGGGCATTGTTGCCAGGGCACGCTCATGGCGAAGCCGGGGTGGGCCCTGCCTCTGGACCGACCCTTGCGATGCAAGCTGTTTGGGGTCCTCTGCTTGACGCTGGTGGGGGCTCTGCTGCTGCTGTTGCTGCGGAGAGCCCTGCTGGCAGCCACGGGAGCCCTGATTCCAGAGGATTTGGTGCGGGGGGGAGTTTTCGTCTCCTCCACTTTCGGGGCCTGTAGGCTGTCTCAGTCGCCAAGCTGCATGGTTTTGCCTCGCCTGATGATATTGTGCAGTGGGGGAGGTCCGGCCAGAGGTTTCAGAAGGAGGCACCCGAGCTTATCGATAGCGATTAAGCTCTAACGGCGCCGTGTGGCGAGGGGCACCATGACGTGCCCGAGTTGTCAGTACCCTCAGTACCCTCCTCCCTGCCTCCCCTCCTCCTCCTCCTCCGCCCTCCCCCCTTTCTCTCCCCCTTCGCCTCCGAGAGCCGCTCTCGGGCCGTTTGGGCGGCGTCGTTTCCATTCAAGACAGATTGCCCACCAGAGAAAGGGTTGATCCCAGCAGTAACACACAGTGTCCGCGTGGTTATTGTCGCTATAGCTTCGTGAATTGTGATTGTTCGGGGCCGCCAGGGACTGCTTCGGAAGCGGCCGTGAAAGAGGAGCTAGGACACCGCTGCGGCCACTCTCGACAAACTGGCCTTCGGCAGCCTTCGTGAGTTCAGCGGTCCTCGTGTGAATGTGTAGAGTGTAGAGGCAAGTGGGCCAGAAGTTGCTGTACCGTCCTTTGGAGTCGAGTCCTCGCTCTCCGAGCGCACACGGCTGCCTATTGCCCACGCGCGCGTCTCTGCCTTTCGCTGCTGGTGCATCCAGGTTGCCTTCGCAGCCGCTGCCAGCTGCTGTTGGTTGCCGTTCTCATGGCTCCCATTGCGGTTGACGTTCTACAAGCCGTTGTGCAGCTGATGTTGTTGCCCGTGCTGCCCGCGTGCCCGTGTTGGCACACCGCTCGCACGTTTAGTGCCAAGGAGAGGCCCTCAAGGTTCGCACCTTCGTTCGCCACGCTTAGCCTGGTACAGTCCTCGCACGTTTCGCGCCCATCTCCGGAAACACTGGCGCACGCCAGCCGCCAGGGCGCAAGTTGCTGCAGACGGCGTTGCCGCAGCCCGGGTGACCACTCTAAGGTAGTACCGCAGAGAAACAAGGCGTTCTGGGAAGGTCCATGCTGTTGGTCGAGCCTGCGTGACTCAGCAGACTCCCTGCAGGTAGTTTCGCCGGCCTGTGTGAGATCGTTGCCTGTGCGCCGCTTCTACCCACGCCGCGCCTAGTGAGAGGGAACCACCGCTATGGCCACACTAGGGGCGCACACTGTCGCTCACCTCGCCCAATTCGGCACACCCCTCTTGGTGCCTGGCCAAACAGGGAACTGCGGCTACCTACAGCCAACCATTATAGCAAGAGGATGCGCGATTAGGATGCAAGGGCCCAGGCCGCCCACTTCGAAGCTCTTCGAGCGGGGCGCGGCCAGGCGAGAGCGGCGAAGGATGGTCCGAGGAGGCACGGATGCAAGGTTACCCCTGGGAAGGTTGCCCATCCTCAGTATGCGGGACACCCCTCACAAGTTTCGTGCCAGGGAGGGCAGCCCTCTTAGCGGTCTTCGTCCGATCCCGTCATCGCGCTTGGGTCGTAGCCAGCAAGCCTCCGAGAGGACCCATAGGGGTCTGTCGGAAAGGCTCGCTGGGCCTCATAGGCGTCTTTTGGGGACCTCATCGGTTTTCGAGGCTTCTCCGGGGCCTGGACATAGGGAAAATGGACAAGGAACATCGCTAAACCACTCACGCTCCAAAGGGCTGATCGGCGATCAGATCCGTTACGCGACAAAGACAGCGGGCAGAATAACCTCCCACTCCACTGCGAAATCCGCGGCGCACTCGCCGCCATGTTTTCTGTCGAGTGCAAGGCTATCATCACCCCAAGCACCTTCGTGAAGGGGCCCACTGAGCCAGGGAAAACGGATGATACGACCCACATGTATTTGGCATCGCTCGGACGTGTGCATTTCTCCTTCGGCGAGGGCCATCGAGGAGCATCCTTGATCATTTGGCGAAAAAAAACACGCACGAAACCGAACAAAGCAAAGGGAATGGACGTCCGAGCGATGGCCAGGAACGGGTCCACCGAGCGAGGAAAAGCGGATGATACCACCCACATGTAAGGCTGCATCGGTAATCCGGCAACACAAGCTGCCCTCTGCCTGCCTGCTCCTCTTCGGGTTCTGAGCCTCGACGGTGGCTTGAGGACCGCCAGGAAATTCACACGCTGCCGTTCTGTAGACCTGTCGGGCGTTCAGAACAGCGACCTCCCTTCACAACGACACTGTGGAACCTTTTGTATTCCGTTGCTTCGAAGATGTGTCGGCTGGATTCGTTTCGTTCGAGCCCTTCACAGCAGCAGGGGCCGTGTTCCGCCCGCGCCACAGTGGCAAATATTTCGTTATGTGTGCACCATGGCGTGTGCTGAACTTTTGCCGTAAGTGTTGTGTCCTCCGTGCTCGTTGGGCACAGCATCGAGCGGCCGCGCAGGTGCTACGGAGCGGGAAAGGCCGCTCGCGCGCGCCTATGCTGTCGCCCTTGTGCTTGCGGGTCTGTGCCCAGGAGTGGAAGGGGGGAAGCGTACGGGAAGGAGAAGGAGAGTGAGGGAGTGAGTGAGAGATCCAGAGATCGACTCAATAGATGCTGTGCACTGTCTCCGTCGCCAGGCCTTCTGACCGTCATGGGGATGCGCACAGGAGGACCAAGCAAAGCCAGGCTTGTCCGCTATTCGCTGAGGAGTGGTGAAGGTTGGGATGTCGATGGATGATAGTTCCTTTTATGATGTATCATGGGGCTTCCTCATGCTGGCGAGGGTGCTGACCGTGAGCGTAGTTTGGCGGGTATTGCTTGAAACTGCAGCCGTTTAGGCTTTAATTGCGAGCCGCGCGGGGCATGGGCGGAGCCATCCATGCCTGGAGCGCCACGACCGAGGCCAGGACAATGTTGCCAGTGCCCCGGGCTTGACACCCACATGATCCCTTGTTCAGGCAATGATTCAGGAGGGAACAAAAACACACAGACACAATTAATCGTCGATACCCGGGAAAATATAGGAAAATATGGGAAGTGGGGGGGAAGACAAACAACCCAAAACATATGGGAAAATATTGGGATTTGTTTTATTCGTGTGTATTTATTTGTGTGTCTTGGGACCCCTTCAATGATGACCTCCCACCCGGTACGAACAAGAGAGACCCTTGAGGAGCCCAGGGCCACGTGCCGCAAGATATATCCACGAGGTGGAGTCGACACAGATTGCGCGAGTCGATCTCGGAGGCCGCCGCACACACCGAGTCGGTCTTCTGACAAAGGACTGGGGAGGATAATACAGTCGGGGCCCTGAAGAAGGACCCCTTTTGGTTGGGGAGGGGCTCCGCGTTCCTTAAGTGTTTCGCAGCTTGCCTCAGGTTTTCTTTATGTTGTCGATCGGAAATCGAAGGTTAACTTATGTGAAAAAGAGGCCTCGTTCCTTATTTTGGGTTCCTTAGGTCAAGGCCCCGACTGCACATGGTGACGGCGGAACACCACCTTCATGTAGTAGACTGCCACGTGGGCACCGAACAGTTGGACAGGACGGAACGCGACACTGAGTTTTCTGGCGTTCACCAGATCTCAGTTCCAGATCGACATGGGGCACGATCTCCCGATGCTTCGAGGAGGGCTCAAACGATTCGCAAGGAGTTGTGTGTTGCTGGACGCCCCAGCTGGCACTTACCGTCAAGTATGTGTGAACCTACCATGAAGTCGGGCCTGTCCCTCTACAGGAGGATTGTTCAAGAATAGTAAAACATAGTCGGGAGACGATGCTTTCGTATTATGTTGGGAAGCTGTGAGTATGTCTGTGGGTATGGTTTAGCTGTTCGTCCAGAAGCCCCCTGTAGGGGGCACGCCCGACCTCAACCTAGCCAGGAGGAGGAGGAGGAGGAGGAGGATGAAGAGGAGGAGGAGGAGGAGGAGGAGGAGAATGTTGGGAAGGTGTGATTCTGTTTGTGGGTATGTTTTTTTACTTGTTCGTCCAGAAGCCCCCTGTAGGGGACACGCACGACCTCGGCCTGGCAGCACCCACCGTGGCACGCGGACCGCTCGAACGCCACCCGCGGCCTCTTCTGGGCCCTCCACCGCGCGTGCTCGCACACGTACTCGTGCGTGGACGGATGGAGGAGGAGGAGGAGGAGGGAGAGGAGGAGGAGGAGGAGGAGGAGGAGGAGGAGGAGGAGGAGGCGGAAGAGGGGGAGGAGGAGGAGGCAGAGGAGGCGGAGGAGGGGGAGGAGGAGGAGGCAGAGGAGGCGGAGGAGGAGGAGGAGGCCTCTGGTCGGCTCCAATGCCAACAGGGTGACTTGTTTCAGAGTCAGCGGCAGCATCTCGAGTCAAGAATCATGCCACTCACGGCTTTTGCTTTGGGATGCAGTCTCTGGGTGTTTTGAGTACCCTCGATGGCACGTAGCCGAACGCCCTCCCGCCTTAGCGCGTGGGCGCGAGCTTGCGTATGCACAGCTACCGAGGTGTTCGCTTGCGCGTTGTTGCAAGGGGCGCACGTGTTAGCCCGCACTGCGCAGTGATTTTCGGAGGCCAGTCTTTTGAAGGCCGAGTCCACTTTACCGAGAGACCCTAAACAACGTTTACCATAGGTGGCCTCTTCTGTTGCCGCATCGGTTGCGCCAAACACCCCGCGGGCAACCAAATCGTCCATTGCCCCAGTTGGTATGCCAGCGGGCACACGTTGCCAAACCGTTACTTGCCTCAGCGGGCACAGTTTGCGCCAGTCTTCCCGCGAAAAGCGAGTCGTCAGTTGCCCCGGCGATCTTGCAATAGGTAGTGCTATCGGTTTGTGTCTCGTCATTTCTATGATAGCCCCGTCAAGCCAACCCGACCCTCGTACAGTCAAAACGCTGAAATGAGGAACAGCATGGACTCCGAAGGGGTTCGCTGTTCCTAAGGTCCTTCATTGCTTTTCCTCCATCCCTCCTCATGAACGAATGCGGCTTTGGGGCCAAAAAGGGGCTTGATTCCTTATTTAGCGTTCCTGATGTCAGCGGCCCGACTGTACTCGAGTCTTACGTCTCCCCGACCAGGGTGTGCCAGAGGTTGCTCCACAGGTTTCGCCAGTCTCCCGCGGGCAACACACACACGGGGTGAACCTAAAATTTTGCAGCGCCCCAGCAGGGCCCGCTCGGCCTCTCCCCCACATGCGGGGGGGCGACGACAACGACGACGACGACGACGACGACGATCACGACGACGGCGTCGACGACGACGGTGACGACGACGACGACGACGACGACGACGACGACGACGACGACGGCGGCGGCGACGACGATGGCTACGACGACGACGACGGCGGCGGCGGCGACGGCGACCTCCGGAGCTCTCCTGGAGCACCACAGCACCACGCCACACACGCCACACCCACAGCACCACACTGCACCCACATGGGGGGAGCCCATCGGGGGGGGGGGGGGCGATGCCTTCAGCATGAGGGGGGGGCCCGGGCCTGGGTCATATATTGTATCATAGGTTGCCTCATCGTTTGTGCCAGGCACCCAGGGAGCAATCAACTCGTCCGTTGCCTCAGTGCATGCGCCATGCTCTTGCCATATGTTGCGCATGCCACGCCGCTGGTAAACAGCACGTCCGCTGCCCCAGTGGGTGCGTCATGGGCTGCGCCGTAAGCTGCGCCAGACACCCAGGGGTCAATCAAATCGTCCAGTCCCGAGTGGATGTGTCATAGGTTGCGCCGTAGGCTTCGCCAGGCACCCCGCGGGCAACCAAATAGCCTGTCGACCCACTTGTTGCGCCGTAGGTGTTGCGCCTGGCACCGCGCGGGCAGCCCACGAGCAGCCAAACCGCCAGTCCCGAGTGGGTGCGTCATAGGTTGCGCCGTAGGTTGCGCCAGGCACCCTGCGGACGGCCAAACCCGTCCGTGGCTCCTTGCGGTGCCGCAGGTTGCGCCAGATGTTGCGCCAAGTTGACCGTTGACCCAGTTGTTGCGCCATAGGTCGCCCCATATGTTTTGCCACAGGTTGCCCCATATGTTGCGCCAGACACCCCGCGGGCAAACACATCGTCGTAGGTGTGCCAGAGGTTGCGCCATCAGTTGCACCAGGCGCCCCGCGGGCGAAGCGTGCCCTGCTCCAGTGGACGTGCCATAGGTTGCGCAACAAGTGCCGCCCAATGATGAATCGGACACTCCGCGGGTGCGCCATGCGTGCGCCATGGGCGACCACGTGCTCCTCCGCTTCAATGGGTGTGCCATAGGCTGGGCCTGCCTTGCGCCAGGCACCCCGAGGTCAACCGAAGTGTTCCGCGGGCGACCATGTTGTCCCTCGCCCCAGCGGGTGTGCCATGCGTGCCGCATGTTGCGCAAGACACCCGCGAGCATCCAAAATCGTCTGGTGCCCCAGTGGGTCGGCAATCGGCTGCGCCCAACACCCCGACGGTAACCACGAGGGGGGAATGAGGATCATGTCCAGTCCGAGGTTTCGTGTCCTCCCTAATCGTTCCCCATGGGTCCTTCACGAGGCTCCCGACGGGAGTGCCTGCCATGCGGGTATGTCCAGTCTTTGGAGGTGGTGTGGGAGACATCAAGGCCTCACGTTCCTGCTCAAGGTTCCGCGGCGATCCAGCCATCGGCGCCGACATGACTCGCTGAGATATCAAAGGATAGGGGAGTTTGGCCTGACATTTGTTGGCAAAGCGTTCAGGGGCACCGCATGCCCCTCGACACACACACACACACATCTACATCTACATCTACATCTACATCTACACCTACACCTACATCTACATTTACATCTACAGCTACAGCTACATCTACATCTACATCTACATCGGCATACATACATACACACATACATACATACATGCATACAAACCTACATACAGAAAGACAGACATACAGGCAGACAGACAGACAGACCGACAGACAGACATGCAGAGAGACAGACAGACAGACTAACAGACAGACAAACATACGCGCACGCACGCACGCACGCACGGACACACACATACATACATACATACATACAGACAGACAGATAGACAGACAGACAGACAGACAGACAGACAGACAGACAGACAGACATGCATGTATACATACACATTCATACATGCATGCATGCATACATACACACATACACACACATACACACATACACACACATACATTATGTAGTGTGTGTGCGCGCACGTGCTTAAATACACCGGCACAAGTATCCATACACCTACATGTCGATGTATGTATGGCGTGCATGCACGTGCGCGCGTATGACACGTATGCACATATTAACGCGCCCATGTGCACGCGCACGCACGCCGCCTACGCGCGAAATTCGAAGGACCAAGGTGCATGGCGCGAAGCGCCACTGCAGTCTTGTGCAGATATACATCCAGTGTCAAATATACATATAAATATGTGTATGCATATGTATGTGCATACATATCTATTCATGCGCGTGTGTATATATATATATATACATATATCTATATATACATATATGCACATCCGCCGCCTGCCGCGGCACCAGGACATCGGTTCCCAGGCGGTGCATTTGTATGAACCACCACCTCGCGCTAGGAATGGGAATAAGCTCGAGGCTGGTGAAGTCGGGGTCCGAGGCTGGGACCGTCTCCCTCGGGGGGGGGGGGGGGGGGGCGCGAAGGGGCGGGGGTCGAGGCCGGGATAAAAGCTCCCTCTCGGAGGCCACGAGGTCGTCGGGGTCCAAGGCTGGGAGAAGCTTGAATCGGGACGACCGAAATGAGTACGGAAAGAATGGGCACACTGCCCAACAACAGTTCCTGTTCATTTTGAACAGGACTCGCTATCCGCGCCGCCGCTGCCTGTGGCCATTGAAGACAGAAGGCCGTCTGCCCAACAGCGGCTTCTGTTGGTTTGGGACAACATTTGTTGTTCGGCGCTGTGCCCATTTTTCCCATACCCATTTCGGGCGCCGAAATCGAAGCTCGAGGCTGGGGTAGGCTCCCTCTGCGCAGCGAGCGGCGCTGCCCGCGATGAGCGCCGGGGGGCTGGGCCTCGACTCGCTCGAGATCGACGACGCCCTCGGCGTGGAGCAGCGGCCTCTGTTGCGCGCAGCGGAAGGCGCGCGGGGGGGGGGACCCCCAAAGGCAGGGCTCGCTTCGGTGCCTCCTGTGCGATTCGATTCGAGGGCGATTCGATTCGGATTTCGATTCGATTCGAGTTCGATTCGATGCAGCATCCGATGCGATTCGATTTGGTTCGAGTTCGATTCGATTGGATTTCGGGTCGATTCGATTCGAGTTTGATTCGATGCATCCGATGCGGTTCGATTATGTTCGTGTTCGATGCGATTCGATTCGATTTCGATGGCTTACGATTCCGATGCGACTCGCTTTGGGTTTCCGATTCGGGCCTCCGATTCCTCAGCGTTGGCGTTACTACTAGCCTGCCGATGTTCCGCCGATGCGATTCCTCCTGGCTCGGTTCTGCCGATTCCCGCCGATCCGATCAATTTCGATCGCCGATCCGACTTATCGATTCGATTATGTGCTCTCCTGCCCAAGCGGTGTGGCGACCTCACCGTCTGGTGAGTCGGCGGGGAGTCGACATAACCGCACGTCAGAGCCTCGAATCATCAGGGCTGGGGGTGGTCGGGGGTGACGAACGAGGCGTGCCTCGTGGGCCTGAACCAGAGTTGCCCCAGACCAGAAGGTATCCCGAATACTTCGGGCGTCCAGCCACTCCCGAGTGGTCGGGGCTGGGGGCGGTCAGGGGTGGCTGCTGGTTCCCGCCTCGGGGGCCCACACTGGACTTGCCCAGTGCCGGAGCTGTCCGGGAGATAACTCGGACGTCCAAACGCACCTTGGCATCGCTCGGACGTGAGCAGTTTCCCTTCGGCGAGGGCCATCGAGAGGGTATCCTTGATCATTGGGCGAAAAAACCACGCACGAAGCCGCACAAAGCAATGGGCATCGAGACGTCCGAGCGATGGCCAGGCACGGTCTCCTGGGGCTCTTCTGGGCCGTCCTCCGAGGGCGCCTCGGGCGAGGCGGGGGCCTCCCGGGGTTCCCGAGGCGGTGCGCGTGAGCGGAGCGTGCGGGGAGGCCTCGCGGCTGTCTTAAAGGAGCTTCCAGGCCCGCGCACGGTCTGCCACTGCGGGGGTGGACAGGCCTCGGGGGTGGACAGAACCCCCAACAGTGACACGTCGATTAGTGAATTGTCCGTTTTCGGTTCTCGAGAGGGCGCCGTGGCCGCTATTTTCCAGGCTTGCGCCCGCCAGGTTTGGGCCTCAGGTCGTTTTCACTAAACCACGTTTTACTAAAGGGAGGTCTGTCCATCCCCGAAATTACCCTGGCGCGTCGATTAGCGAACGGGCCGTTTTCGGTTCGCGGGAGGGCGTCGCGGCCGTCACTTTTGCGGGGAGCGTGCGGGGAGGCCTCGCGGCTGTCAGGAGCTTCCAGGCCCGCGCACGGTTTGCCACTTCTCATTACCCATCAAACCACCTCGACCCAACCCGAAGGCTCCGATTTGCCCTCGGTTTCTAGTGGGGGGGGGTCGGGAAACATCGAAAAAACACATGCGGAACCCTTACCCCCCCAACCCGAAATTCGGGTCTTCGGGTTGGGTTGGGATGGTCTGGAAGGCAGTCAACTTCGGGGGTGGACAGGCCTCCTACCCTGGCGCGTCGATTAGCGAATGGGCCGTTTTCGGTTCGCGGGAGGGCGTCGCGGCCGTCACTTTTGCGGGTCCAGGTCCGTCGGTCTCGGTCCCAGGCCGTTGTCGCTAAGGGGAGGTTTACTAAAGGGAGGTTTGTCCACCGCCGAGTCTCAGCGCCCAAGTGTCCCAAGATTGGCTCTGCGGGCCCCAAGACGCCAGCACAGGGTTCCGAACGCTCCCCGAGATGCCCCAAGAGGGCCAAGCTTCCAAAGCACCCATGGAGGCCTTGAAGGCACCCCAAGAGGCATTTCAAACTATGTGCATCATTCCCCTCTCCTTCTCTCTCGCTCTCTCTGTTCTTTCTTCTTATCTTTTTCTTCCTTATCCTGCACGTTGTGACATTCTCTCGATTGAGGAAGCGAGCCGTTTCATTTTATGGGAAGGCCGTCCAGCTCTGGGGAAGATGGGACTCCCAGTCGCACGCTGCCACGCCGGCGGAATTTGCCGCAGCCATTTGGGGCTCGTTCCGCCATGTGTGGGATTTGTGCTGACGCCTGATGCTGTCCATGCACCCCAGCGCGCCGTGGTTCCGTTCTGATATTCGGATGCCGTCTCCACGGATCGCCTCTTTGCGCGCAGAGGCGGAAGCACTACCATTTGGCGGGATCACCCCTCACTTCTTTGGACGCCCGAAATGGATACCGAAAGAATGGGTACGATGCCCATCAGCAGTTCCTGTTCATTTTGAACAGGATTCGCTGTCCACGCCGCCGCGGCCTGTGTCCATTCGAGACAGAAGGCCGCCTGCCCAACGGCGGCCGCTGATGGTTTGGGATAACATTTGTTGTTGGACACTGTGTCCGTTCTTTCCGTGCCCATGTCGGGCGTCCGAAAAACTTCTTCCGTGCGAGCGCTTGCTCGTGCCTCAACCCTGGGCTCCCGTCCCCTGTCCTCTGCCTCCCCCCGCTGC
This sequence comes from Prorocentrum cordatum, assembly GCA_963575745.1. Lineage (NCBI taxonomy): Eukaryota > Dinophyceae > Prorocentrales > Prorocentraceae > Prorocentrum > Prorocentrum cordatum. The sequence goes on along the minus strand of CAUYUJ010018106.1, from coordinate 77,103 downwards.
CCCTGCCCTTCGCCCACGATATGAGGCCACGGCCCCATGCTCGGCGGCGAGCGGGGGGGGGAGTGAGGAGGGGCGGGCCTTCTCAGAAGGCTCGGAAGTCCCCCCGGCCTTCCGAGAAGTCTCCTGAAGCCTTTCCCGAAGACGGAACAGACTTCCTCAGAGGGCGCGAGGGCTTCTGAGAAGCCCTGCCGCCCTCTGAGAAGGCCTTCTCCTTCTCGCTTCCCCCCCCCGCTCGCCGCCGACACGCGCCATGCCCAAAATGGGCACGGGCACGCCTGTGTGCCCGACTCCGGCCTCCTTCGTATTGGGACGACCGACGTGGGTGCGGAAAGAAGGGGTACAATGCCCAACAGCAGTTCTCCTGTTCATTCGGGGGTGGGCAGAACCCCCAACAGTGACACGTCGATTAGTGAATTGTCCGTTTCGGTTTTCGAGAGGGCGCCGTGGCCGTTATTTTCCAGGCTTGCGCCCGCCAGGTTTGGGCCTCGGGTCGTTTTCACTAAACCACGTTTTACTAAAGGGAAGTCTGTCCATCCCCGATTCATTTTGAACAGGACTCGCTGTCCGCGCCGCCGCGGCCCGTGTCCATTTGAGACTGAAGGCCGCCTGCCCAAAAGCGGCCGCTGTTGGTCTGGGGCAACATTTGTTGTTGGGCACTGTGGCCATTTTTTCCGTACCCATTTCGGGCGTCCAAATCGTTTCGTTTCGCCCTGCTTCGCTTCGCCTCGCTTCGCCCCCCTGCCGTGCCTCTGCCTCCGCCACTTCCCCCCGTCGGACCCCGCAACGGCGGCCCCTCTCCGGAGGGTGGCACGGCTGAGGGCCGCGCACAGACAGCCCCCCCCCCACAGTGCTTCGGGTTTCGGGCTGCGCCCAGATAGTCCCCGCTGGCTTCCCAGGTTGTCTTGAGTCGGGCGTGTCCCCTACAGGGGGATTTTCGACGAGGAATACAAATATACCAAAAATGCAACAGAAAGGTAAAACAATACTCAAAACATAGTCCCCAGACTATGTTTGGACTATTTTTGAGTAGTTTGGGGGTATCTTTTATTTTCCGTCGGAAATCACCCTGTAGGGGGACAGGCCCTACTTAAAGGTAGGCCCAGCTGGCCTCAGCAGGCCATCCGAGCAGCCCCAGCTGGCCTCGGCAGGCTCCCCGAGCAGTGCAGGGCGGTCTCGGCACCCCGAGGCCGCTTCTGGCGGCGCCCCTCGGGGCGCTCCGCGCGCCCCGGGGTTGGGGTATCGAGGTCGCCTCGGCATGCTCGGGGGGCCTTTCGAGGCCAGTTGGGGACTCAGGGGGGCCTTTCGGGGCCAGTTCAAGGCTCCCACAATCAAGGGGCTTTCGGGGCACTCGAGGACTCTCCCGAGGGGGGCCTCGGGGCGTTCGAGGACCCTCCTGAGGAGGAGGAGGAGGAGGACGAAGAGGAGGAGGAGGAGGAGGAGGAGGAGGAGGTGCAGGAGGAGGAAGCGTACGACGACGACGACGACGATGAGGACGAGGACGCGGAAGAGGAAGAGGAGGAGGAGGAGCAGGAGGAGGAGGAGGAGGAGGGCGCAATCGGCAGGGAAGGTGAGGGCCACGAGGTCCGCCGGCTCGACGCCCGCGTCGCCCGCGCCCGCCCCCTCACTCTTATCCGCAATTGCGGGGTGCTACGGTATTACGACTAGACGTGGTTTTTCGATTATCTTTCATGCTAGTTTTGCGCTCGCATTTGCCACACATGTTTTTTCTGTTGCATTTCTACTGTAACTGCTCGTTGTCGCCGAAAATCGTCGTCGTCACCTCCAGTTGTTGTTGTCGTCGCCGCTGGTCGTCGTCGTCGTCGCCGCCGCCCGCCGCCGCTGGTCGTCGTCGTCATCGTCGCCGTTCTCGGCGGTCGTCGTCGTCTTCGTTACCGTTCCCGTTGTCGTTGTCGTCGCCGCTTGAGGTCGTCGTCGTCCCCGTCGGCTTCGTGGCCATTTGCTGATAGTTTTACTATTTCGAGCACTGGTGCTGCCAGCACTACTCCGAGTAGCATGCCCGAGGCGGCCACGTTGCCGTCCCCCCCAACCCCACGGCGGCCGGACGCCCCCCACCCGTCACGGACCTCACGTTGGGGAGTGTACAGACGTTTTTTTTCTTAAAAAAATACCACAGAGCCACAGCCACAACGAAGTTGACTTTGTCGGGAGGGCCCCTCGGGAGAGAACCCACCGACCTCGAGATGAGCACTCTGGTTGTGGTTGTGGCCGATTCGGCCATCCTGGGGCGCCACATCGACCTCAACCAGTACAAGGCGGGCTTCGGTGTGCCGACAGGTTGTGACATGCTCAAGAAGGTATCCCCCAGAGTGTGTCCTCGATGTGGTTGTGGTCGCGTGCTGTCCCCGCTGATGGGGGAAATGGGAGGGCGTGTGTCTAGGCCTTCTAGATGGGGTCCGAGTAGGTGGGGTCGAGCGACGTCGCCGATCCATCGCCGACGTTGCCGATGCATCGCCGGTACATCACCGATGCATCGCCGATGCATCGCCGATGTAGCGGCGATGCGCCGCGATCCTCCGACCCCATCTAGGAGGAGGAGGAGGAGGAGGAGGAGGATGAGGAGGAAGAGGAGGAGGAGGAGGAGGAGGAGGAGGAGCAGGAGGAGCAGGAGGAGGGGAGGAGGAGCATGAGCAGAGGAGGAGGAGCAGGAGCAGGGAGGAGGAGGAGGAGGGGGTGGAGGAGGAAGCGGAGGGGAGGAGAGGAGGAGGACGTGGGGGGGGCGAGAGGGAGAAGGAAGAGGAGGAGGAGAAGGAGGAGGCGGAGGAGAAAATGGAGGATAACGAGGACGAGGAGAGGGCAAGGAGGAGGAGGAGGAGGACGAGGAGGAGGAGGAGGGCGGCCCCGGCCCCCATCGCATCCCCCGCCAGAGGCGCCCCTCTGGCGAGCGCGCCTGCATCGCTGCCGGGAGCCGGCGCCGCCCAAGCGGTGCTGCGGCCGCCGCCGGCGGGCCAGGCGAGCAGCCGCGGCCGTGGGGCTCTCCGCCCGGCGGGATGGTCATACAGTGGGGGCCCATGCCAAGAAACACCTCCTCCTCCTCCAGCTCCTCCTCCTCCTCCTCCTCCTCCTCCTCCTCCTCCTCCAGCTCCTCCTCCTCCTTCTCCTCCTTCTCCCTCCAGCTCCTCCTCCTCCTCCTCACACATCTCCTCTCCTCCTCCTCCTCCTCCTCCTCCTCCTGCTCCTCCTTCTCCTCCTCCTCCTCTTCCTGCTCCTCCCTCCTCCTCCTCCTCCTCCTCCCCGTCCTTCACCTCCTCCTTCACCTCCTCCTCCTCCTCCTCCTCCGCCGTGGGCTCTCCACCCGGTGGGATGGACATACTCAGAGGTTCGAACCATCAGGGGTCAGGGCTGGCTCGGATTCGTTTTTCGGGATTCCATCGACTTCGGGGGCTGCGGGGGGATGCACATCATCCCCCTCGAGGGTGCGAGGGTCCGAACCTTCTGCCCACCTGCGGGAGGCCTCCCGGGGGAGGAGCGCTCCTCGACCAGAGCGCCTCGAGAAGATCGGGCCGGGCGAAAGGGGGGGATTGGGAAAGGGGGGGTTACGAAATTTGCTGCATGCAGCTGGTTTCGGCCTCACCGAGGGGCCCATTCCTCGACACAGGGCCGCCTCCGGCGCCGGGGGGCGCCGGGAAAAATTCAGCTACGTGAGCGGATTCTCACCCCCCCCCCCTTTGCTATCCCCCCCTTTCGCCCGACCCGAGAAGAGCCTGGCGGGGGGAGACGCCCGGGGCCGCCTGCGCGGGGTGCTCCCACGATATCTTTTGTCGCCGGGCCTCGGGGCGGGCCGCAGCGCCGCGCCCGCGCGGTGCGCCCGCAGGGCGCCGGCGCGCGGGAGCCCCTGCTCGAGATAGACGAGGAGGCCTCGGCCTCGGCGCGGCGAGCTCTCCTCGGGGGTGGGCAGAGCCCCCAACAGTGGCTTGTCGAGTAGTGAGTTGTCCGTCTTCGGTTTTCGAGAGGGCGCCGTGGCCGTTATTTTCCAGGCCTGCGCCCGCCAGGTTTGGGCCTCAGGTCGTTTGCACTGAACCACGTTTTACTAAAGGGGGGTCTGTCCATCCCCGATCTCCAGCGCCTCCACCGGGAGGAGGAGAAGGCACCGATGCTGCTACCCTTCTGTCGGGCGTGTCCCCCTACAGGGGGATTCTCGACGAGAAGTAAAAACAAATACCCCCCAAATGCCCCAAGATGGCCAACAAATATTCCAAACTAGTCCCCAGACTATTATTGGAGCACTTTCTGCTTAGTTTTGGTATGTTTTTTATTTTTCGTCGAAAATCCCCCTGTGCGGGGACAGGCCCGACATAAGGCTAGCTCTCTGGCACCTCCACCGGGAGGAGGAGAAGGCACCGATGCTGCTACCCTGAAGGCGGACACGTTCCTCTGCAGGAGGACTGTTTAAGAGTCGTTCTTACACATAGTCAGGGGACGATGTTTTCTTACTACGATTGACCAACTTCGGGGGTGCTTTTTTGACACTTTGTGGTTTTCTTCCAAGCTCCGCCTGTAGGCGGACATGCCCGACCAAATGCTACCCGTGCCTCGTCTGCGCCTTCCTGGTGCCCTTTCTGAGAGGCCCTCGTCGCCACGGCCGGATTCGCCTCGAGATTCTGGTCTGAGCGCACCCCGAGGAGAGGGCAGGGGAGCATGCTCGGAGGGTTGCGCTCGCGTTTATTTCGCTGGCTGTTGCTTCTCTCACTTTCGCCTCGCTCGCCTTTCGTCTCTTTCGCCGTCGTTTTGCGCGTGGATCGGTTCGCTCGCCACGGAGTGGGTTGGCGGCGCGGATCTTCGTTGTTCTCTTTGTGTGCATCTGAGTCTCTCTCACACACCTGGGCTCCCTTCCCGAGGGAGGGTCTTCCGCTTCTCCTCGGCCATCCGAAGTGGAACGCTTGGACTAGTCAGAGGGAAGGCGTGTCCGTGTAATTCACTGGGCTAGCGCAAGCGAGCGCGAGCCGACGAACGCAACCGAGCGAACATACAGAGCGAGGCTGATTGAATAGGTCGAGCGAAGCTGACCCAGCGACCTGGACCGAACGAACGCGCATGCAATCTCAGCCTGCGAGCCTGACGGTGCATTTCCTACCAAGCCATGGCAGCCTGGAGGGTTTCTCCGAAGGGCTTAGGCGACCCGTCATCCTCCTCCTCCTCCTCATCCTCATCCTCCTCATCCTCCTCATCCTCCTCCCCCATCCCCCTCCTCCTCCCCCTCCTCCTCCTTTCCTCCTCCTCCTCCTCCTCCCCTCCTCCCTCCTCCTCCGCCTCCCCCTCCTCCACCGCGTCGTCCTCCTTGTTCTCCTCTTTTTCCTCCTCCTTCTTCCCCTCTCCCCCTCTCCCTCCCCTCCTCCACCTCCTCCACCCCTCCTCCCTCCTCCCCCCTCCGCCTCCTCCGCCTCCTCCTCCTTCCTCCTCTCCTCCTCCTCCTCCTCCTCCTCCTCCTCCTCCCTCTCCTACTCGTCTCCTCGGTCCTCCTCCTCCTCCTCTCCTCTTCTCCTCCTCCTCCTCCTCCTCCTCCTCCTCCTCCTCCTCCTCCTCCTCCTCCTCCTCCGCCCCCCCTCCCCCACTCCTCTCCTCCTCCTTCTCCTCCTTTCTCCTCCTCCTCCTCCTCCTCCTCCTCATCCTCCGCCCCCTCCTCCTCTTGCTCCTCCTCCCCCCTCCCCTCCTCCACCTCATCCTCCTCCTCACTCCCCCTCACCCCTCCTCCAACTCCAACTCCTCCTCCTCCTCCTCCTCCTCCTCCTTCTCCTCCTCCTCCTCCTCCTCCTCCTCCTCATCCTCCTCCTTTTTCCTCCTCCTCCGCCTCCTGCCCTCCCCCATCCTCCCCCTCCTCCTCCCCCTCCACTTCCCCCCCTCGTCCGTTCTTTCGTTGTGTTGTTTCTTCCTTCTCCTTCTCCTCCTCCTCTCATCATCATCATCATCATCATCATCATCATCATCATCATCATCAGCATCATCATCATCATCAGCATCATTTCTTCTTCCTCCTCCTCCTTCCCCTCCCCCTCCCCCTTATCCACCTTGTCCTCCTCCTCCTCCTCCTCCTTATCATCATCCTCCTGCTCATCCTCCTCCTCGTCCCCCTCATCATCATCATCCCCCTTCTCTTCCTCCTTCTCCACCTCCTCCTCTTTTTCCTCCTCCTCCTCCTCCTCCTTCTCCCCCTCCTCCTTCACCTCCTCCTCCTCCTCCTCTCCTCCCCTTCTCCTCCTCCTCCTCCTCCTCGGGTCGACTACGGCCCCGTGGGAAACCATGTATGGCAGTCACGGGGGCGAGCATGAGGGTGTGCTTTCTCACGCGGCTGGCCCACGGTGCGCAGCCTCTGCCGAGCCGCACCGTGGTGACAAAAAGGTCCTCTCCGATGGGCCCCCTTAGGGTTTTTGGACCCGTCGGATTCTCTCTCTCTCTCTCCTTCCCCTTAGTGGCGTGCAATCCTCCTCCCCCTCCCCTCCTCCTCCTCCTCCTCCTCCTCCTCCTCCTCCTCCTCCTCCTCCTCCTCCTCCTCCTCCTCCTCCTCCTCCTCCCCCCCCCTCCTCCTCCGGAAGCCGTGCAGTTGGATGGGCGGTGGGGATGCGGAAGCGCCCCCTCCACAGCGGGCACGCAGGGCAGAGTCAGGCCAGGGCTGCAGAAGTGCGGGCGGCTGGATGGTGTGACCCGCAACCTCAACCTTAAGTCGGGCATGTCCCGCTACAGGAGGAATATTCAAAAATAGTCAAACAATAATTTGGGCACGATTTCCTTATTATTTTTGCCAATTTGGGGTATTGTTTGAATATTTTATTGGTCGGCCAAAATCCGCCTGTAGGGGGACATTCCCGACCTAACCTTAACCACGTCCAGCGCTTGCTTGCCGTCCAGAGCTTTCCCACCCCCGCCTCCCGCTTCGGCATCGCCGCGTTCCAAACCTTCAGTCTCGAGCGGCTCCCTCCATGCCGCTGTTCTGCCTTTGCCTCGTTCGCACAGGTCGCTTTCGCGGAGCTGCGCTCAGGCCGTCGGATCGGCCGGGCAGGCCGCCCACCGGGTTGTTCGGTCACGGCTGTGGGCTGCTCGGGGATCGCCGTGCCCGAAATCAATTTGCTGGGGTGTCGCACTGTCAGTTGGCCACATCCTTCATGGTATCGTTGCCAGCCGTGGATTGTGCAAACGTGATGCAAACGTGATGACGTGATGGAACGCGAAACCGACCGAGCAAACCAGACCGCGCGATCGCGACCGGGCGAAGGGATCTGAACAGCATCGACTCAGAGAGTTGGTGAAAGCGAAGTGGACCGACTGGAAATCGGAAGCGATGGTGCGACTGTTGCTTCTGGGAATTGGATAGATCCACCCCACCCGAGTGAGTACGACCGCACTAGCTTGAAGTCGAGCGCGTCCCTCCACAGCAAGAATATTCAAGAATAGTCAAGGTAGTCTGGAGACGATATCTCATGCTCTGTTGACTATTGTCGATTATGATTCGACTATCTTTCCTAGGTTCTTCCAAGATCCTCCTGTAGGAGGACATGCCGGACCTGATGTGCGCTTCAGTGTGCACTTTTTGCAAGTGGTCATGCCTCTTCCTTGATCTTCTGCAGTGTCTGCGCTTCGCATCTTCTGTGACTCCTCCCCTGGAGCCGCCAGATGAGGGAGTACAGTCCGGGCGCTGAGGAAGGAACCCTTTTCGTTGGGGAGGGGCTCGGTGTTCCTTAGTTGTTTTGCAGTTCGCTGTTGGTTTTGCTTAGGGTTCCGATGGGAAGTCGAAGTTTAACTTATGGGAACAAGGGGCCTCGTTCCTTATTTAGGGTTCCTTAGGTCAACGCCCCGACTGTAGGCTCCCTGGGGGAACGCATCGGCCCCCCATCGCGATCCCCCCGCCGACGGGAGAGAGTGACGGCAGCACGCCCCGCCCAGGCACGTGCAGTTTCGCGATCGAGGGCCTGAAGATTCGAGCTCGATGTTTCCCCCCCTGAGCCAGTAGAACGACGCGAAGATCGGGACAAAATCGGATCGGGATAACTCGAAATCTCTGAGAATCGGCGGGTTTGGAGGATGTATTGGGCGCCGCGGCCGCTCCAGAGCGTTCCGGAACGCTCTGAGAGCGCTCCGGAACGCTCTGGAGCGATTTATCCCGATCCTAGCCCTGTTCTAGCCAGCCCCCCACCCCTTAGTCGGGGGTGGACAGAACCCCCAACAGTGACACGTCGATTAGTGAATTGTCCGTCTTCGGTTCTCGAGAGGGCGCCGTGGCCTTCATTTTCCAGGCCTGAGACCGCCAGGTTTGGGCTTCAGGTCGTTTTCACTAAACCACGTTTTACTAAAGTGGGGTCTGTCCATCCCCTACTTAGGGGCCCCCGGAAACGGCAGGGCCGTATTTGCACCGTTTCCGGAAAAGCGTCTCCCGAGGACGGAAGCCGTAAAAGAAAGAGGCGACCCGAGACGGCGACACAAACGGGTCGGGGATTCGAGCCGCATGCTAGAATTGGCAGCAAAAACGGCGATGGAGCCGGCATTCGACTCCCAAATGGCGTGCCGCGCTGGCGGCCCGCGGAAGGCCTGGCATGGGGTCATTGTGTCATCCCGAGAGAATCCTTGAGGCCTCTCGCGCGGTGCGCAGTAGTTGGATTGTCCAGTCCGCACGTCCGCCCCGTCATCTATATATATATATATGTGTATACACATATATGTGTACACATGTATATGTATATATATATACACATGTGTATGTATATATGTAGATGTGTGTGCATAATTCTATATATATATATATAGGTTTGCGTTTGTGATTGTGCGTGTGTGTTTAACGACGTTCGTTGGGCGATGCTTTGGCTCAGGTCCGACGCGAATCCAACGTGGATTGGACGCAATTGGGGTCTCAAGCCGACGCGCGAGGCCTTCAGGGTTTTACTCGTAGCGCTTCTCTTCGTCGCCCAGATGGCCTTCCACCTCCGAGACAACCTTTTGCGGTGGACGCCTGTTGGAACAACACATCCTTGGACACGCCGGACCCGGCCCCCCCGCCCGAGATGATTTGCAGCGCCCGGAGCCCAGATGGGGTCCGAGAAGATGGGGTTGGAGGATCGCCGATGCATCGCCGACGCGGCTCGATGTGCAGCCCGATCTGTTTCACGTCGACGTCGCCGATGCATCGCCGACGTCGACGATGCCTCGCCGGTGCATCGCCGATGCATCGCCGATGCATCGCCGATGCATCGGCGATGCGGCGGGATCCTCCGACCCCACCTGCTCCGACCCCATCTAGGAGGAGGAGGAGGAGGAGGAGGAGGAGGAGGAAGAGAAAGAGGAGGAGGAGGAGCAGGAGGAGGAGGAGGAGGAGGAGGAGCAAGAGGAGGAGCAGGAGCAGGAGGAGGAGGAGGAGGAGGGGGGAGGAGGAGGCCCTCTAGATGCGGAGGGAAGGGGGGGGACCCTTCTCCAACTGCCCTCCCACCTCCATCTAGGGGGGGTCGAACCGCTGCCCCCACCCCGTCCTCCTCCTCCTCCTCCTCCTCCTCCTCCTCCTCCGCCTCCGCCTCCTCCTCCTCCTCCTCCTCCTCCTCCTCCTCCCTCAAGGGGGGAGCGTCGAACCGTACCCCCTCCTAAATAGAATCCCATGTGTGTTCGATCCAGCTCTAACAGAATCTCACGACAGCCGAATCCAGCTTTGATAGCATCCCAGTATGGCCTGGTCACACTCCTTGTTCGATTCCTGTTATAGCTGGACCAAGATCCAGCTTTTTACCTAACAGCGAAGACTGATAGGTTTCTAGTGGGATCAAAAGAGAGCAGCAGATCACTCCACAGGGGGGTCCGGGCAGGTGTTGGGAGTTGCCGGGCGGCAGGTGCCGGGCTCGTTTTTCACCAACAGTCACACACTTCGTGCTCTTCGACTTCCCAGAACTCCATTCCCAGGCCACATTCTCAATACCCGGATGCAACAGTCACACACTTCGTGCTCTTCGAGATCCCAGAACGCCATTCCCGGGCCACATTTTGAATGCCCGGATGCCAACAGTCACACACTTCGTGCTCTTCGAGTTCCCAGAACTCCATTCCCGGGCCACATTCTGGAGGGCCGTATGCAACAGTCACACACTTCGTGCTCTTCGAGTTCCCAGAACTCCATTCCCGGGCCACATTTTGGATGCCCGGAGCCAACTGTAGGCCACTTCGTGCTCTTCGAGTTCCCAGAACTCCATTCCCGGGCCACATTTTGAATGCCCGGAGCCAACTGTAGGCCACTTCGTGCTCTTCGAGTTCCCAGAACTCCATTCCCGGGCCACATTTTGAATGCCCGTAGCCAACTGTAGGCAACTTCGTGCTCTTCGACTTCCCAGAACTCCCATTCCTGGGCCACATTTTCAGCAGGGGCAAGAGCACGACGAGGAGGAGGACGAGCAAGACCAGGAGGACGAGGACGAGCAGGAGCAGGACGAGGAGCAGGAGGAGCAGGAGAAGAAGGACGAGCAGGAGGAGGAGGAGGACGAGCAGGAGGAGGAGGACGACCAGGGCAGGAGGAGACCAGGAAGGCGGAGGAGGAGTAGAGAGGGGGGAAGGAGTACCAGGAGGAGGAGGAGGGGGAGGATAGGAGGAGGAGGAGGAGGAGAGGAGGAGGAGGGAAGAGAGAGGAGAGGAGGAGGAGGAGAGGAGGAGGAGAGGAGGAGGAGGAGGAGAACGGGACCACCAGGAGGAGGAGGAGGAGGAGGAGGAGGAGGAGGAGGAGGAGGAGGAGGAGGAGAGAACACCAGGAGGAGGAGGACGAGCAAGACGAGGAGGACGAGAACGAGGACGACCAGGAAGAGGAGGAGGAGGAGGAGGAGGAGGAGGGGAGGGGGAGGACTACCAGGAGGAGGAGGAGGAGGAGGAGGAGGAGGAGGAGGAGGAAGAGGAGGAGGAGGAGGACGAGGAGGAGGAGGAGGAGGAGGAGGACGAGGAGGAGGAGGGGGGGGGAGAGCACCAGGAGGAGGAGAACGAGGACCACCAGGAGGAGGAGGAGGAGGAGGAGGAGGAGGAGGAGGCGGAGGAGGAGGAGAGAGCACCAGGAGGAGGAGGACGAGCAAGACGAGGAGGACGAGAACGAGGACGAGCAGGAGGAAGAGGAGGAGGAGGAGGAGGAGGAGCAGGAGAAAGAGGAGGAGGAGGAGGAGGAGGCAGGCTGAGGCTGAGGCTGTGACTTCGACTGCCGTTGCCGCTGCGACTGTCATCGCGAATGCGACTACGACTGCGAGAACAGCAGAATTCGACAACTGGATTTTCATCTGAATCTTAAGGGGAATGCTTTCAGATATGCTTCTACACATCGCTGTTAGGTTGCTTTGCCGGGATAATATATGTTATCGCAGCTGAGTCCAATCTTGATTGCGCCGTAGTCGGGCTCGAACCAATTCGACTGGAATTCTTTACGCTTCGCGTATCCCCACCAGCCCATCTCACAGCAGCAACTCTTGCGAAGCATGCCGACAGTCGTGTGTTTCAGGCGTGTGTCCGCTTGGCCCCGCATATCTCCCCTGTTCCTCCTTCCTCCCGCCTCCTTGTACATCCTCCTTGTGGGGGAGCGGGAGAAGGACGAGGCGGAGGAGGAGGGAGAGAAAGCGCTCCTCGTGATTTGAGTCGTTTGGGGTTTCTCGTCCTGGTGTGAGTCGTTCGGGCCCTTCTTCCTGGTGTGAGTCGTTCGGGCTCTTCGTGGTGTGAGTCGTTCGGCTCTTCGTCATGGGTGTGATTCCGTTCGGGCTTCTCGTGTGTGAGTCGTTCGTCGTTTTCGGGCCCCCTCATCTGGTGGAGACCCTCGTCGGGCCCCTCCTCCTGGTGTGACTCGTTCGGGCTACCTCGTGTGTGAGTCGTTCGGGGCCCTCGTCGTGGTGTGAGTCGTTCGGGCTCCTCGTGGTGTGAGTCGTTCGGGCGCCTCGTCCTGGTGTGAGTCGTTCGGCCCCTCCTTCTGGTGTGAGTCGTTCGGGCTCTTCGTGGTGTGAGTCGTTCGGGCCCCTCGTCCTCGTCGACCTCGGGTGTGAGTCGTTCGTGCATCCCTCGTGGGGCCTCTTGGGGCCTCTTGGAGCCTCTTGGGGCCTCTTGGGGGCCTCTTGGGGGCTTCTTGGGCCTCTTGGGGGCCTCTTGGGGCCTCCTGGGGCCTCTTGGGGGCCTCTTGGGGGCCTCTTGGGGGCCTCTTGGGGCCTCTTGGGGGCCTCTTGGGGGCCTCTTGGAGGCCTCTTGGGAGCCTCCTGTGGGCCTCTTGGGGCCATCTTGGGGCCTCTTGCGACCTCCTCAGAAGCGCAAATGAGCGCTGCCCCCTGAGAAGGATGGAATGAGCCCACAACCTTCGTAAAATCAATGATTTTGCTATGAAGGAAGATGAGCGCGGCCCCCTCAGGAGGCCAAAATGGGGCCAAAACCTTAGTAAAATCAATGATTTTGGCTTCAAAGAAGAGGAGAGGTTTTTTTTCTGCCCCCCCCCGTCGGAGCCAGAATCCTCGTGAGGGGTGTCGTTTTTTTAGCCCTCCAAGGAGTCGAAAACGGCCCCTCTGGCCACCCGCGGGGTTCCCTCTCCAGGCCCAGGGGGAGGGGGTAGGGGGAGGGGTAAACCCCTCCCCGAAGGGGAAGAAGGGGGGGATGGGGGGTTGAGAACAGAGAGAGCTCGCTAAACCACTCACGCCCAAAGGGCTGGTGGGATTCGAATCTAGCTGGACCCAGCTCCCATTAAGTCCGATGATGGCCCGATCCATTTCAATAGGGTCCTGTTGTAGCTAGATCCAGCTCTGATTGAATCCTTCAAGGAGTCGATGCAGCTCTAATACAATCTTAGCAGGGCTCAATCCAGCCTTACATGCATTCTACTAAGGCTCGATCGTCGTCATCACCGTTGCCCGACGGGGCTGGCGCCAGCGCTCGCCGGCGTCGGGTCCCACTGGGAAGGGAGGGGGAAGGCGGTTCGAACCCCCCCATGGAACTCGGGTGGGGGGCTGGTCCGAACACCCCCCCTTGAGGGACCACTCCCCCCCCCCGGTTCGAGCCCACCCCACCTCCTTGCATCTCATTTCCCGGCGGGACCAGATCTTCATGCCGAGCCGATTCCCCGAAGCCCGGGAAGGGCCTCGAGAGGCCGACAACGATGAAGAATGAAGAACCTCCGTCCCGATCTCTAGGACTCGCAGAAGAAGAAAAGGCCATACACATAAATTTGTGGCGCTCCGCGCGGATTTCTTGGATCCGTGCTGGGCCCCCGGCGGCGCCTTCTGGCGCCGCCTTTGGCGGCGCTCTGCGCGACGGGGAGGGGGGTCCAGCGCAGATCCATGAAGTTCGCACGGAGCGCCAACAGTTTATGCTTATGACCTGTTTTCCTCGTCTAGGGACGCTCAGCTGTCAAGCAGTGGCGAAGCGTCCTAGCATGCCTATAGTCCCACCAGCGACTGTTCTAAAAGCCTTATGTTGTTTACACGACATGTTCTTAGAGCATTTCTGTCCGAGGCCGTCTGATTTTATAACGTCGGGCGTATGCTCGAAATGCTTTTGTTCTTACGACCCGATTGCGTTCTAAGAAAAATTCGCGGTAGGCATGCAAGACTGCCTGGACGGTCGGACCTTGCTCAGAGAGGGGCAGTGAGGGATGCAGAAAGGGGCCCTTCAGAGCCCCTACAGGGGCCCTTTAGGGCTCCTAACGGGGCCCTTTCGGGTCCGATGAGGGCACATGTCTCCCCCCCCCGCCGAAAGCCGACGTCTCGAACAAATGCAACATCGCGAAAAATCACGACCAGAGCCCTGGACCCTGTGTTTCTGTGCCATCTTTCCAGCTGGATCCATCTGTGAGGGTCCAGGGGGGCCCGAAGTTGCTCGAGCACGCCAAGCTCGTATGCTCGAAAACGCCCAGCTCGCAGAAATTGCGACGCCAGGATCTCAGGGCCATCTTCAGGAGGGAAAAAAAACACAGACACAACTAATCGTCGATTCCCCAGAAGAGATGGGAAACTATGGGAAGTAGGGGGGAAGACATATGGGGAATTCTTTGATGTGTGTGTATTTATTTGTGTGTCCTTGGGCCCCTTCACATCTATCGGCCCATCCTTATTAGGGTTTTTGACTGTATACTCGAAAACGCCCAGCTCGCAAAAAGTGCGACACCAGGATCTCAGGGCCATTCGTCGACTCCCAAGAAAATATGGGAAACTATGGGAAATGGGGGGAAGACAAACACCCAGAAGATATGAGAACATATGGGGAATGCTTTTATTTGTGTGTATTTATTTGTGTGTCATGGGGCCCCTTCACATCTGTCGCCTCTCTCGTGCGGCATCTCGAAGAAGATCGGCCTCCTCCTCCTCCTCCTCCTCCTCCTCCTCCTCCTCCTCGGGGGCCCGAAGTTGCTCGCACACGCCCAGCTCCTATGTTAGAAAACGTCCAGCTCGCAAAAATTGCGACGCCAGGATCTCAGGGCCATCTATCGGGCTCTCGGCCCCCCGTGGCTGCGCGCCCCACCCCGCCCGGGGCTGTGCGCCGAGGCCCTGGGCATAGCCCCGGGCGCGCCGGCGGCCGGCAGCGGCGCCGCCCCGGCGGCGGGCCTCGGAGGCTCCCGCGGGCGCGGCTCGGAGGCCTCGCGAGCGGAGCTCGAGCTGCTCGGGGCTCCTCCTCCTCCTCCTCTTGCTCCTCCTCCTCCTCCTCCTCCTCCTCCCAATTCTCCTCCTCCTCCTCGTCCTTCTCCTCCTCCTCCTCCTCCTCCTCCTCCTCCTCCCAATTCTCCTCCTCCTCCTCCCCCTCCTCCCCCTCCTCCTCCTCCCGTAGTTATTCCTTTTCGCTCAGGCGTTGCGCCGCAGGCCCCGCCGCCGCTCCGCCGCTGCCAGGTGCGCCCACGGGCGCTGGGCTCCGCGGCGCCGTCGAGGCTGCCCGAGGAGCCCTTCTCGCGGCCCGTGCCGCCTCCGGCCTGGCTGCTGGGCGGTCCCCCTCGGAGCCCCGCCTGTTTCGGGCTGGGCGAAAGGGGGGGATTGGGAAAGGGGGGGTTACGGAATTTGCTGCAGCTGGTTTCGGCTCCGCCGCCGGACCCATTCCTCGATACATGGGCGCCTCCTGGCGCCGGGAGGCGTCGGGAAAATCAGCTGCGTGAGCTGATTCTCACCCCCCCCACTTTGCCATCCCCCCCTTTCGTCCGGCCCGACTGTTGTGGGCTGCGGAGGGCCTGCTGCGCGCGGCGATCGCTGACCTCGTCGGCGGCTCCGCGAAGCAGGTGGAGGCGGCACCGCCCGACCCTGGCCCCTGCGCGCAGCCGCCGACGGTGGCGGCCGCGCGGGCGCGGCGGGGTCAAGGGAGGCGCAGCTGAGCTGGGCCGCGCGGCGCCGTGCACGGCGGCGGCTGGAACTGCTGCGGAGCAGCCTGTTCTGCCTGTGGAGGACGCGCCGCGCAGGGTTGGCCCACAGCCCAGGGTGGCCGCGTCGCCGCGCGCGGCATGGACGCGCCTCGGAGGACAGGCCCAGCACGCGATGCAGGCTGAGGATGGTGTTGGTGATGGCGTTCTCGGCGACAGCTGGGCTGACGACCTACGTACCCCCCGGGGCGCGCCGGAGCGGGCGATCGCGGTGCAGCGACTGCGGCGTCGGCCGCCGCGGAGCGTGCTGAGCTCATGCGGCGCATCGCCATGAAGTTCGGGCCTGGGTTCGACCTGAAACGACCGCCGCGGTTTGCAGCGCCACGATCGAGCGGCTGCGGGTGTCCGTGGCGTTCAGCGACTTGGCGGGATGAGCTCGCTCGTGTTCCTCGGCCCTGTCGGCATGTCTACGTCTGTCGGCACGGCGGGGACCTGTCACTTCAGGTGGTGGCCAGGTCCCCGCCGCCGCGCCCTTTCCGCGGGCGCGCTTCGCCTCGCGAGATGATCCCCCTCGGGGCTGTCCTGCCTACCTACCTCCCCCTCCTCCTCCTTCTCCTCCCCGTTTGCCTCCTCCTCGTCCTCCCGTTCTGAATGACCTCCTGGGCACAGTCAACACCGTCGGGCATGCTGTTAAGCCATGGGCGCCTTCCCGCCCGTATCCTCGTTGTCGCCAACATCTCGGCCAGGATCCCCGCTGCTGCGCCCTCCCAGATCCGCAACTGCATGTCCCGGCATGGGACGCACCATGAGCTCTGTTGTAGTGCGATCCAGTCGGTCAGAAACTTCCACCGAGGGAAAACTCGCTCGGGTCAAGGAGATTTTTTTGCGGAGGGTAATAATTATCAAGTTTCGTTTGCGTCTTTAGTTCCGAGGTCACACTGTTGTCAGAGAGTGCGTTTTGCTCTAATGGCGTATAGAGGACGGCGTGCGGGGAACTGGTCGTTGTGTGTCAAGGCCATGAAGGCTTATCCCCAGTTCAGTTTCTTATGGATTTTGAACCTGAAAGGAAACGCTGCTCGGATGTGCCTGGCCTGAGGGCGATGAGTCAGGCCTTGAAGGACGCTCTGTTTGAGAGGGAGGAGCAGGACTTGGACGGGTGGGAGGAGGAGGACGACGACACGAGGAGCAAAAGGATGGTACGGATCCAACATGTGTGGGCAGTTTGGGCCAAGATACGTATGCGACATGGGTGTTCTGGGATCCTGGGCCCCGACGGCCGTTTCTGCTCGTCTCCCGATGCGTCGGCCGCTGCCTTCGCAGCACATGGGGAGCACGTCGTCGCGCATTAGGCACCCGATTGCTTTCTCTGGCCCGAGATCTTGGAGCATGTGTCTCGGGTCGGGCGAAAGGGGGGGATTGGGAAAGGGTGGGTTACGAAATTTGCTGCATGCAACTGGTTTCGGCCTCACCGAGGGGCCCATTCCTCGATACATAGCTGCCTCCGGCGCCGGGAGGCGCCGGGAAAATCAGCTACGTGAGCTGATTCTCAAACCCCCCCTTTGCTATCCCCCCCTTTCGCCCGACCCGAGTGTCGACCATGCAAGTTGTTTCTCCGCCTTGCCCGTTGGACTCTGATTTCCTCGTTGAAACAAGTTTGCCGTGCGCAATCTCCCTGCTCCTGGGGAGCTGTGGACTCCTCACCGATGTTAGACCTAGGGAGGAGCAGTTGACATGTCGTTTAACATGTTATCGGATATGTGACATGCTTCTGGAGGGACGGTTTATGCGAGCATTGGGAGGGGCCGCATGCATTTCCCCCCGAAATACTTGAAAGAAGATGAGAAACCCTCGCAGTTGGTGCGCGCCCCCAGTAAGACCCGACTCGACCCCTGACCCTGGCGAACACTAATGCGAACATTGTGGGCGATATGTTTGGATTGGTTTGCAGGGGGAGTTGAGGGATGTGGTCGACCCGTTTCAGCGAAGAGGCGTTCGCGGGATGGGGGTTGTTGGACGACCTGGCCGAGGTTGAATGGTGGGGACTCCGACATTGACTGGTGGGGACCGTCGTAGGTTGTTAGACGACCTGGCCGAGGTTGAATGGTGGAGACTCCGACATTGACTGGTGGGGACCGCTCAGGGGTTCTCTTCGCTGACTTCAAGGCCGCTGCCCCCTCGTCGATCGTAGCCTGGCTCCTGGAAGTTCTCCCGGCGATGCGCGCGCCGACCGAAGCCCGAACTCTTCCAAGAGAGGAACGGTGCAAGGATAGCCTGTAATAACCTGCGCGCGTGGCCGTGCCTCGACAGAAGAGTGCGGGGGGGAGAACCCAGGAGGGGAGGGGAGGAGGAGGCGGAGGAGGAGGAGGAGGAGGAGGAGGAGGAGGAGGAACAAGCTAGGTGCGCTCGTGTCATATCTGACATCCTACCCCTCCCTCCCATCCCTTACCATGGCGTAGATCCCCTCTCTACTCGCACAGTCGGATGTCGAGCAGGGCAATGATCGCGAAAGGGTACGCGATGCATTGTAGAGCACGGCATGGCATGGCGTAGAAGAGCACCGCAAAGCGTAGTATCAACCTAGCATTGCATTGCATGCCGTGGCATGGCACGGGAAATGACGCCAGCGCTGCAGCGGGAGCACGAGTCGAAACGAGCGGAAGCGCGGAAATGAGGCCAGCGTTGCAGCGGGAGCACGATTCGGAACGAGCGGAAGCACGGAAATGAGGCCAGCGCTGCAGCGGGAGCACGATTCGGAACGAGCGGGGCCCGAAAATGATGCCGGCGCCTCAGCGAGAGCAGCATTTAGAAAACAAATGCAAGCGAAAACCCAACTCCCGGGAATCCTGTGTGTAAAAAACAGTACGCGGGGGGCGGGGTCGAACACTCCCAGCACGTCATCAGGGGAAGAGGGAGAGTAGTATTCATATTGAGTAATTGTGGAGGAGGAGGAGGAGGAGGAGGAGGAGGAGCGGACCGAGTGGCACACTGAAGGCTCGGTGGGTTGCCAGACGTCGAGCGCTTCGATCTCTCGACCTCTTTCGATCTCGATCTCGTCGAGACTTCGAGCATCGCGTCGACGCTCGGCCCCCCGACCTCTCGACCCTTCTCCCATCGGACCCTGCTTCCTCCTCCCTCTCTCCTCCTCCTCCTCCTCCTCCTCCTCCTCCTCCTCCTCCTCCTCCTCCTCCCCCCTCCTCCTCCTCCTCCTCCTCCTCCTCCTCCTCCCCCATCGGGTTGGTTTTTGGCGGCCCGAGGCCCAGCCGAAACCCCACGAGCCCGAACACAGTGTCGAACACTTGCGCCCGAGTTCTGCTCCGAGGCGCCGTGGGCTCGGGTTTTCGCCCCGCCCTGCCGGTGCGAAATGCTGACTGCCCGGTGCCCCGCGC
>CAUYUJ010018106.1:40958-50958 GCA_963575745.1 Prorocentrum cordatum | reverse complement strand
TGGGAGTACGTGACACGGGATATGACAACAGGTCTCGCCGAGGATTTTGCCGACCCTCGCTGTGATCTCGCGGGCTGAGCGCAAGTCGGGCCTGCCCCATCCACAGGGGGAATATTCAAGCATAGTAAAAACAATGGTACAGGGACGATTTGTTCTATATATATATATATATATATATATTGTTCGAAGTTTGTTCTGGCTATGTTTGCTCTGTCGCCCCACATCCGCCCGTAGGGGGACACGCCCGACGTAGGCTCAGCTTCCTCGTGCCGTCGGATCTCGGGACCCCTCGTCGCCACGCCGCTGGCCGCGGCCGCCGTGGCCGCGCCTGGCCGCATGGCCGTCGCCGTGCGCGCCCGCCGGCACACCGGCGCCTGCGGCGGGGCTTTCGCGGGGGGCGCTTTGGTTCGACTAGACGTAAGAGTGACCTTTCGCCGGAGTGACCTTTAGTGCGGGCAGAGATGGGCCCCCAGATGGCTGAACGCGAAGCGGTAGCAGCGGCTGGCGCGTCTGGATTTGGCCTCCCCGCGGCCCCCCCAAAGCCGCGCACCAAAGGTCACTCTTACCCAGGGCAATTTTTGCGGATAGCCGATTGGTGGGGGTCAGCCACGCGCTTTGTGGGCCCCCGAAACGGCAGGGCCGTTTTTTCACCGTTTTCCCAAAAATGTCCCTTGAAAATGGAAACGGCCAACAAGACGGCGACCAGGAACGGCAACAAAAAACGGCTCCAGGATCGGAACCGGGGCCGGAACCGGTCAAACAACGGCGACGGAACCGGTGAAAAAACGACGTCGGAACCGGCAAGAAAACGGCAAAACGGAACCGGTAAAAAAACGGCCCTGTCGTTTCCAGGGCCCACTAAGGGTCAGCCACGCGCAGGGCGGGGTGGGGGGAGAGGGGAGGGCTTCTTAGAAGCACCCCTGCTTCTTGGAAGGCGCGGGCCATCTCCATAGGTGTGAGGCCGGCGCCTTCTGAGAAGCAGCCCCCGTCTAAGCAGCCCTCCCCCCTCCCCCCACCCCCTCGTGCGCACCGCCAAGGAAGGCTCCAGCAGCGGCAGCTGTCGGTTTTGGACGGCAGAGCACTTGTTTCGCAGACGACCTTTCTCCCCCAACCGCCTTTTCTCTAGGTGTACATCGAAGGAGGAAAAAACACATAAACATAGACTTGTGGCGCTCCGCGCGGATTTCTCGGATCCGCGCGGGGGCCTCCTGGCGGCGCCTTCGGCGCCGCCCCTGGCGCTCTCCGCGCACCAGGGAGGAGGGCCCAGCACGAATCCAAGAAATCCGCGCGGACCGTCGAAAGCTTATGTTTATGTGTTTTTCTCTTCCTCTAGTAAAAGGAGCCGCTCAGAAAAGGAGGGAAAGCCTAGGATAATTATACCTCCAGGGAGCTGCTCGGACGCATCCCTATCGAGGATGGACGCCCCCCCATCGTATATCCCAGGGTTGGGCTCCAAATTTTTCGTCCATTGGAGAACCCCACGAAGCCTAGGACAGGGGTCGACAGTCGACACCCCTGCTATCGCTGTTATCGTAGGCGCCCAAGAGCTCCTGCGGACCAGCGCGCGTGAGCGTCACCACACGCCCTCTGGGTCGTCGAGTGCCCAGGGAAGGTCCGTGGGGGTGGTCAGGCTACGCTTGGAGCTGCGAGGCAAGTCCTGGAAGCCTCGCGCGGCGTGCCCTGCTCGTGTTGTCTATAATACTCCACGCGGCCGCCCCGCCACGCGTGGAAAGACGTGCGCGCGGCGGCGGTGCTCCGACGCAGCTCCGACGTACTTCTGGCGTGAAGCCGACGTACAGTGAGCGGCTTGAGTAAGGAACGCTTATTTTTCAAGAGGGGTTCGGTCGTTCCTTAGGCTTGCATGCGCTATTTACAGTTTCTCATTCGTGATGTATGATTCATCGTTCCTTGTGCGTTATTCCTTGGGATAGAAAGGGGCTCCGTTCCTTATTTATCGTTCCTTAGGTCAGGCCGATGACTGCACGTCCGAAGTAGATCCGGCGTAAGCTGTATCTCGAGTTGCCGCGCGAGGCCTCCAGGATGTTCTTCGCAAGGAGTCGGCCAGTGGAGGGAGGAATGCCGCTGCCGCTGCCCTGCCCTCGCCGCCACGGCTGGCTTCGCCCCGAGGTCTTGGTCAGATCGCGCCCGAGGAGAGGTCAGGTTGATGTGAGCCCCAATCTTATCAATGGAGGAACCCCCCCTCGTCTTTTCTCGGGGGGGGGCTCAGTGCTCCCAGCGGCGAGAGATTAGTCGTTCCCCCTCCGGTATCGCTGCGGCGTGCTGGAGTGGTGGGTTTGGTGCAGATGGGTTTTGCAGCGAGAGGTGAAATCGTTCAGATCATCAGATGTGCACTACTGCGGTGGGTCGCGGATTCTTCCACGGGCGACAGCGTTTGCACATGGAAGATATGCACAAAGTGCATCGGGGGCCCCCAAACGGGGCGGTGACCACACCGTGTGGTGAGTCGGTGGTGATTTTGGGTCACCGCACGGTTTTGGGACTCGGGTCGTTCTCCGAGGACGTCTCGGGCGACTGGGGCCTCAGAGGTCCCAAGGCCGTGCGCTGACGGACCGTGCGGTGAGGCTGGGGGGATTTCGAGGTCACGGCACGGTCTGTCACCGCACCGTTTCGGGGCTCCAAATACGGTAGGTTTGCGTCGTGTCGACCAGCGGCGACCCCAGCGCGGGCGTTCAAGGTTGAACGCCGCCGGCGACCCAGAATCGATCGATGTTGAACGATCCCTGCGGTGTCAAAAACCAACGCCACGACGCGAACCTGCCGTATGCACAAAGTGCATCACCGCACACTTTTTGCGTCCCGCGCGCGGATGATGGCCTCCAGCCGCCAGCTGCTGCAGGGCCTCCCGCGCCTCTCTCTCTCCGCGGGCCCGTCCGCGCGGCAGACCAAACAACACGCTGGCTTCGCCCGCCCCTCGCCGCCACGGCTGGATTCGCCTCGAGCGCTTGGTCAGAACGCGCCCGAGGAGGAGGAGGAGGAGGAGGAGGAGGAGGAGATTGAGGAGGAGGGGGAGGAGGAAGATGAGGAAGAAAAAAAAGAGAAGGAGGAGGAGGAGGAGGAGGAGGAGGAGGAGGAGGAGGAGGAGGAGGGATCAGAGGCGTCGGAATCGAAGACGCCTGCGGCGAATCGCGCCACCGTGCCCTGGGTCGCGGGTGGGAAGCCTGCTGGATGTTCGTTGGGCCCTCGTGGGGGGCTCCTCCGGGGCATCTTTGGAGGCAGTTTGGACGCCTCCCGGAGGCTGCCTCGCAGGAGCCCACGAGAGTGGTGATAGTAGCGCAGTTCGCAGCCCCCGAGGGAAAGCACAGGCTGCAGGAGGAGATTCGCGGAGGAGGAGGAAGAGGAGGAGGAGGAGGAGGAGGCAAGAGCCAGGAGGAGGGAGGAGCCGGGAGGAAGGAGACGGGCGAGCAGTGCCCTAATCCAAACGAGAGCCCAGCACAGGAGTGTTGGGAGACAAACATTCTCGATGATTGAGGTCACCACCTCCTCTTCCTCCTCCTCCTCCTCCTCCTCCTCCTCCTCCTCCTCCTCCTCCCCCTCCTCCTCTTCGGGCGCGCTGGGGAGCCTATTGGGGCCCTCTTGGGCTCACCAGCGAGGGGAAGGGATTGGGAAATCGATGGGGTCAGGGGAGGAGCGGGGATCAGGGACGAAGCGACGTCAACGATTGTTGCTCGGTTCGAAGGCGTCGAAATGCTGCTCTCACCTCAGCGAGGTGGCCGTCGCAGTCGCCAGCCCCTGTGACATTCACGCTCACGCGAGCAAGTCCGTACGCTTTAAGAGGCTGCGGGGAGGACGAGGCGCGCTGCTCGGGATGGGCCCACCGCCTGCCCACAACCACAGATTGCCCGCCTCCAGACATTGGACCTCCCTCTCCACCATCGCCATTCTCCCTTCTCCCCTTGGTCCTGGAGGGGAGTGGCCACGAATCCTTGGCTCGTCCGTGGCGACGGACATACTTGAGAGCTGAAGTTGCATGAGGTAGCAGGGAGAGGCCCAGGATGCGGGGGCGGGACGAAAGCTACTAACGGAAGTTGTTGGTCGTCCCCATGGCGCCCAATATCACCGCCTGATGGGGAACATTGAAAAAAACAGATATGAAGCCCGTACCCCCCCACAACCCGAAATTCGGGCCTTCGGGTTGGGTTGGGGCGGTCTGGTAGGTAGTCACAATAGTGCTTCCAATATCGCACACAGCGGACGGGATGCATCTCCCCCACACGGCGCACAGCGGGCGCTATCGGGCGCCATCCGGGGCGCTGTTGGACGCCGGGCATTCGGCGTCACCCCAACATCTAATACTATGTGTGCGTCGCCCCCTCCAGGGGCGACGCGCGCACCGAGAAATCTGACAGCATATGCGTCGTGGCGGGTGCTTTCTGGCCACACCGCTCGGGAAACCATCTGCGACAATATGGGTATACCGTATGTTCGGGTCCGCGCGCGCCTCCGAGGAGGACATGTCGAATCGGTATGTCTCTGGGCGCCCCAGGCAGGGCAAGACGAGCGGAGGCTTCCGTGGCCTCGGGAGCGAGGGCGGGAGGTGGGGTTCTCCTGGGGCTCCTGCCAGAGCCTCGGGAGCGCGTCGGAGGTGAGGCTGGGAAGAGACGAAGAAGTCATAGACGGTCCCAAGTTTTTCAGACGAGCTGGGCGTTTCGAGGGTTTCCCTGGCCTGTCTTGATGGGCCAAAAATTCCACCACCGCTACCATGGGTAGGACGGGGGAGAACGGAGGACAGGGAGGTCCTCCACCTCCTCCTCCTCCTCCTCCTCCTCCTCCTCCTCCTCCTCTCCTCCTCCTCCTCCTCCTCCTCCTCCTCCTCCCCCCCCCCTCTCCTACCTGTGGTAGTGCTGGTGAAACATCGGCCCGTCATGTCTTGGGCGGTGCTGGGCTTGGCATCGCTCGGACGTGTGCATGTTTCATTCGGCGAGAACCATCGAGGAGCATCCTTGATCATCTGGCGAAAAAGCCGCGCACGAAACCGACAAAAAAACACAGGGAATGGACGCCCGAGCGATGGCCAGTGGGGGCCTCTCGGGCAGGGCCGCGAGCGGCCGCCGCGCCAGGCTGGCACGGCGCGGGGCCTCCGCTCGCGGCCAAGGCGGCGCCGGCGGCGGCTGCGCGAGCGCGCCGCGCTCGGCTGCCACCGTTCTCGGCCACGCGCAGAGGGGGGGTCGGGCCTGTGCCTCGACAGTTGTGATGTTCCAACCTACATTAGCCTTGACCACCAGAAAGAGTTTCGAGCACCAAGAGAATACCGAAACTCGAGGGTTGTTTTCGCGTCGGGCCCTGGGAGGCGATACTCGTTCGACACTGTTTCGATACTTGTTTGGGTGCTCGGAATTAGTTCTGGGATGTGGTCCTCAAGTACGATGGTGGCAGCATAACTCTACAGGAGGACATCGACGATTTGTGAGTATTGTTTGACTGTTTTTGGGTATTTGTTTGAGTACTCATGATTTTTGTATGGGGACATGCCCCACCTAAGGGTAGGGGGAGGGGGAAGGCATCTTGGAGCCACCCCTGCTTCTTAGAAGGCGCGGGCCTCGTCTGTGGACGTGAGGGCGGCGCCTCCTAAGGAGCGGCCTCCGTCTAAGAAGCCTTCCCCCCTCCCCCTACCCCCCTCTGCGCGCCGCCGCCCTTCGGCACCCCGCGACAGTCACTGGAGGAGCCGTGGACTCGCTAACGGTGCGTTAGCGAACAGCCAAGGCCAACGAATCGTAGGGAGGCGGGGCTCGTGGCCAAACCGATTCCAGGAACGCGTGGTTCGCGTTTTCATACAACTCGCTGTGCCGTTTTCGTTCGAGACGTTCGCATATTTGAGATGTAGGGAACGGCGCTTCGTGATTTCCCACATTTTGTTTTGCGTGAGTTCGGTGTCGCAAAAAACAATATTCCCAATCGCACCGTTAACCAATCACGCCGTCAGCGCGGCCTTGGAGGAGGAACAGGCACCCATACCGCTGCCATTCGCCCGTTTTCCCTGTTTCGGTGCCTCCAGGGAGGCCCTCGTCGCCACCGCTGGATTCGCCTCGGAATCCTGGTCAGGTCGCACCCCGGGAGAGGTCCGGGGAGTAGCGGTATGGGTACCTGTTGATTTCCCTCAGTCAAGGCAGTGGCGGAGCATTCTGATTTGCCAATAATCCAAGAAGAAGAAAACGCCATAGACAGAAACTTTTGGCGCTCTGCGCGGATTCCTTGGATCGTCGCTGGGCCCCTTGACGGCGCCTCTGGCGCCGCCCCTGGCGCGCTCCGCGCGCCAGGGAGGGAGGTCCAGCGCAGATCCAAGAGATCCGCGCTTAGCGCCAATAGTTTATGTTTATAGCGTCTTTTGTTTGGTCTAAATGAGCCCACAAGTCAATGTATGCGATTGTTTTGTGGTAGAGCGAGAGGTTCTTAGGACATGCTTGACCTGGACAGCCTTGGTAAAATACACGGGCTTTGTGCTACAAGAACAGTGTTGGTGTTTTTTCGAACGGCATGTGGTTCAGAAGGGATCTCGTGGTAGGCCTACAGCCTACAGGAATGCCGGGACGGTCGGTGCCAACATGGATGGACGCCAGCCCCCCGGCGGCAGGCGGCAGAGGCGCAAGACAGCACGGAGAGCCGGCTGGGGGTCCGAGGTGGCCCATCGGGGCCTAAGAGACGGGGGTCAATGCAAACGGGGGTCAGCCAGAGCGCCAGATCTTGCAGGATCCTGCAGGGCCAGGCTCCCATTGACCCGGGTTTGGGTGCAGGATCCTGCAGGATCTTGCACGATCCTTCGCATTGACCCGGGTTTGGGTGCAGGGTTTTGCAGGATCTTGCAGGATTCTGCAAGCCCTGGCTGACCCGGGTCTGGGTTGACCCGGGTCAGGAGATTCCCGAGCCCAGCCTAGGTTCCGCCCACAGGAAGGGTGGGAGAAAGTCGAGCGTTTGGCAATGGGGGAGGCGATCATTGGGGGGGGTGGGGGGGGGCGAATGCGAATGGTTGCGCCTTCTCGTGCTCGAAAGTGGCCTAGAGGGGCCTGTCAACCCCCAGAAAGGACACGAAAGGACACGAAAGGTGCCCGTTCCCCCCCCCCCCGATTCAGTGCCCCCCCCGTTGAGCAGCGCCCAAGCACAGGGGCCCCCTCGTTGCCACGTCTGGACGCGGCTCGAAAAGCTGGGCCGGTTGAGCCCCGGGAGGGGTCCAGGGGCAGATGCTGATGGAGTCTGCCACATCTTGCCGTCGCCCCCGCCTCTTGACCTCTTGGCGTGTCCCACCCCCCCTGGCCGCCTCCAGCACGGAAATATGATACTCCAGATTTCGTAATAAAAGGGAGGGGGTCTGGACCCTCCAAGACAAGCCATTTCAGACCTCCCCCGTGGGAGAACCCTCCAAAACCTCGTCCCCAGACCCCCCAGGCCCTCCAAGATAGCCTGGAAGAGACCCCCCCCCGAAATGAGACCCCCCTCCCTTTATTACGAAACCTGGAGTACACGCCGTTTCGCGGGGGGGGGCAGCCGGACGAGCCGTCCTTCCCATCTGCCCGGAGGCCGAGAGGAGCTCGGGCACCCTGGACGCGAGGCGTGGGCCTGCCACCCGTGTCGCGCACGACTTTTGCTCGTCGCAGCCGCCCTGTCGCTTGTCTGCCCAAGGCCACCTCGTCGTTGCGCTCCTCCTTGTCCGCCTGCTCGACCTTGTCCTCCGTCCGCCGCGCCCTGCCACCCTGGTGCGTGTTCCCCAGCCAAGCTTGTCGCTGCTACTGGCCCCACGTGGCCTCTTTCGGCCCAGCGCCGCTGCGCCGCGCGTCGATGCTGCAGGGAAGCTCTGTTTGGGGTCCGCGCGGCAGCATACCGGTTTCTTCGCAGGCGTCCGGCGTCTGGATCTCTTTGTGAGACATGGGCCCCCGACCTCTCGACCATTTCCACGGGACCAGTGTTGCGTCCTGGATAGTATTTTGGTGGTCCCGTGGCCCGTCATCAAATGCCCCGAGAGTTTTGATGCTCCAACCGACTTTAGCCTCGACCACCAGAAAGAATTTCGAGCACCAAGAAAGTACCGAAACTATAGGGTTTTCCCGTGTCGGGCTCTGGGAGGCGATTCTCGTTCGACACCATTTCGATACTGTGCTCGAAATTATTTCTGGGATTTGGTACTTGAGTACGATGGGAGCAACATAACCCGAGAGGCCGAAAACGATGGAAGCATTCGCCTTGATTTTGTCCGAAGCGCCTGATGTTGTTTTTTTTTGTCTCGGGGCTCGACCGGCACTTCCGCGAGCCGCTGATGCGCGCGCCTTGAGGGCCGCGGGCGACCTGTGTGTACCAGTACCGTTTGCCGCGTTGGCGTCTCTCGAGGCGTCGTCGATTCTCGACCTGGGAATGGTACGGGGCACAGTTTTTCGGCCGTCCGGGCCGAAGAACAATGCACTGTCGGGGAAACGTAAGACTCGAGTAAGCCGGAACTCGGGGTTGCCGATGTTTTTCCTGATGATCGCGTCGTGGATTTCGACGGGCCCGTTGTCGTGGGATGTTGGCAGCGGGAGCCCGCGTCCAATTTCGGATTGGGTCTCGTAATTGTGAGGATGGCCTCGTCATGCCAACCCGAGTCCCCCGTACCCGAGTCTTACGTCTCCCCCGCACGGTTCCGCGCTGGAGCGATCGGGCGTTCGGTAGGGGGCGATACATGTGGGCGCGTCGAGGGTTGCAAGACTTTGGCCCTGGAGGGGCCCTAAACGAGCCCACCAGGGCCCCAAAGGGGCAGGAAGGGTGCACGAAAGGTGCACCCCCATGAAGGAACGCCCGAGGCGGGGCCAGAGTCCAGACGCTGGAGAGGAAGGAGCGCTCTGGGCTTGGGAGGGGCTTGGGTGTTCGGGTTGCTCCTCAGACCTGTGCTTAGGTCGGGCCTGTCCCTCCACAGGAGGTTTGTTTATTGCAGAATATAGCCAACAAAAAATCCGGGGACGAGTCTTCGATTATTATTTGAGTATGTTTGAGCATGTTTTGGGGTATTTGTGATCTTTCGTCCAACATCCGCCTGTAGGGGGACTTGCCCGACCTGAGCCTATGTCCTGGAGCCTGTTTGTGGCACGATGATCGCAGGCGCTGTTCTCGTACAGTCAACGCGCCTGGTAAGGACGCGCGCCTTCATCAAGGGCCCGCCTCCGCGGCCCGTCCTAATATCGGCAGCGATCCTTAAGGGGAAGTGAGACAGAGAAGGCCTTCTCAGAAGACGGCGGGGCTTCTCAGAAGCGCTCCGGCTTTCTGAGACGTGTTCTAAGCCCTCCCCGAAGGCTCTGATGTTTTTCAGAAGGCCTTACAAAACTTCTTGGAAGGCTCGGAAGGCCCCAGGCCTTCTAAGAAGTTTGTTAAGCCCCCCCCGAAGACTCAGAAAACTTCTCAGAAGGCTGAACCTTCTCCTTCTCACCTCCCCCCCTCGATCGTCGCCGATAGTCCGCAGGTGCCATCTATACACCACCACCGTGTCCGGCCAGGGCCCCCCTGGGCTCCACGAGGGTGTGTCGACCCTCCTGGCCTCGGCCAGGCGGCGTACACACCATGCCAGCGCCCAGGATGGCCCTGGCCAGGGAGGGTGGTGGTGCAGAGATGCCTTCTGCGTGGAGATAATGCACGTTCTGCCTGGTGTGAGAACCGCGGATGACGGGCCTTCTGAGGACGTTTCCCCTGAGCCCTCTCCGAAGATTCAGAAAACCTTTGAGAAGGCCGGACATATGTTCCAACCTACTTTAGCCCGAAACCCCAGAAAGAATTCCGAGCACCAAGAAAGCACCGAAACTCAAAGGATTTCACGTGTCGGGCTCTGGGAAACGCTCGTTCAACACTGTTCCGACACTGTTTCGACAATGTTTCGAAACTTCTCCGGGTGCCCGGAATGAGTTCTGGGATGTGGCCCTTTGGCACGACGGGAGCAACATAACTCAGCTGGACAGAGCATTCTCCCTCGTCGCCGCCTGCTCGGAGAGGAGGCCGAGCCCCTCCTCCTCCTCCTCCTCCTCCTCCTCCT
>CAUYUJ010018106.1:0-40858 GCA_963575745.1 Prorocentrum cordatum | reverse complement strand
CCTCCTCCTCCTTCTCCTCCATCTTCTCCTCCCCCTCCTCCTCCTCCTCCGGTCGCCTACGGCCCAAGGAGGAAACGGTGCACCCTGGATTCCGATGGTTTTGCTATGAAGAGCGCGACGTTCCCACGCCAGAAATCATTGAACGTCTTGAATGGTCTCGGGATCAGGTTTCTTCTTGTAGCAGGCTTCTTGTGGTCGAGCCTCTGCTGCATCGCGAAAGACGCGCCCTACAGCGAGCGGCTTGACTAAGGAACATTTACTTTCCAAAAGGGGCTCGGTTGTTCCTTAGGCTTGCATGCGCTATTTATCGTTCCGTATGCGTCATGCCGCATTTATGACTCCTTACAATGCGTTACTCCTTGGAAAAAAGGGGCTTCGTTCCTTACTTATCGTTCATTAGGCTAGGCCGACGACTGTACGAACTGCGCTCTGGGCCTGACCGTCTCCTCGTGAGGGCGGCGAGTGCACGCGCACAGCTTCCCGGAGGGCAGGATCCTCGTGGGCCTTTTGGGATCTGTGCCTCGAGCTCCCCGAGAGCCGGGCTCGGCACGCCAGAAACTCCGGACTTTGTCAGGCAGTGGCGAAGCGTCCTAGCTCGCCCACAGGCCTGCCAAACAATGTCGTAAGAACGTTTTGTGGTCTGCACGACATGTTCTTAGAACAGTTTTGGCTGGGACCGTCTTGTTTCAACGCATCAGGTGCATGTTCTAAGAAGATTGGTTTTGTTCTTAGAACTCGTGGTAGGCCTATAGGAATGCCGGGGTGGTCGGTCCCTGCTGAACGTTTGCTCGAGGGTGCGAGGCTGGGGATGTGCAGCCCCATCCCATCGCCACAGCTTTCTGTTCCCGTCTGTCATGCTTGGCGCGGTGTGGACGAGCTGATGGAATCCTGCCTCATTAGTCGCACATTCGCTTCCCCGTGCTCGAATCGGTTTGCCCGAGCAGAGGGGGAGGCACGGAAACGAAACACAGAACGCCGTGGGCGTCATTGCCTGGGTGGTCCCTTCGCCGTGGACGTCGCAGCGGGATGTCTGGGAGGACAATGTTGGAGGCCTCGCGCGGAGCGCAATCGTTGTCGCATTTCGTCCACACGTGTGCCATGTGTGCCCCGCTAGATGTGTTCCGACTCTCGCGTGGCGACGTTCCGGCTGAGGTCCGACGTGATTCCGACGTAATTCCGACGTGAATCCGAGGTGGATCCGACGCGCATCGGGTCCCAAGTTGCTGCGCGAGGCCTCCAGGATATTCCCCAATCAGTGCTTGCACTGAAGGGGTCCTAGCGGCAATTGAAAGATTCTTCAGGTTTACGCCACATCCGCCGACCCCTTAAATGCGTTCGAGCAAGACATGTCTGACGCTGTTGAAGGAGCAGGCGGACATGTCGGGTGCACAGAAGAAACGCAATTCATCGGGGGAGAGGCTCTGTCGGAAATGCGCGGAGGGGCGAGAGAACGAGGTGCGACGTGACGTGCGCGGCGTGCGGAGGAGCGTTCTCGGATACGAAACATTTGCAGCATCAACAGGTGGGGAATCATCAAAAGGCGACAGGAGCGGCGCGTGCAAGAGAAGACTACCGAAACCGGAGAGGTCGTTTGGCGTCTCGGCGCTCTTGTGGGCCGTTTTGGAGGTTTTTTCTTGGGCCTTTTTGGCCTGTGTTTAGGCCCTCTTGACCCCGGAAAAATTCCATGATGCGCTCGTGCCGGGCCCGGGGGGGGACAAATCTCCGGTTTGAGGTCCCTGGGGGGGTTATGGGGGATCTCTGGGGAGGCATCTCGCAGGTTTCGTGGAGGTAGTTTCGAAGTTCATTGGTAGCCGTTTCGAGACCTTTGGGGGCCTCTTTTGGGCCTCTCGGACTCTTTGGAGGTCTTTTGGGGGTCTCTTGGGACCTTGTGGGCGGCCCGCGGGGTGTCCCAGGGCCAGGTGGGAGCGGAAGGCTCGGATTTTCGGTTCGGGCTCCGCCGCTGGGCCCCTTCTAGGAGCCGTCTTGGGGCTCTTTTGGGCCGATTCGGGAGCCTCTGGGGCCGTCTTGGCGCCGTTTTGGGCCGTCTTGGGCGCCTTTTGGGACCCTTTTGGGATGTCATGGGGTGGCCTTGGGCGCCTCTTAGACTGGTTGGAATTCTGCGCAGGCTGAAAAGTCGTCGATGCTAACATGTACGTTCCCAATGGGAAATCAATGATTTTCGGTGCTTTGGACCTTCTTGGAGCGCCCCTTCGGGGCCTCTTGGAGCGTCTTTGAGGCACCGTGAGCTGTCTTGAGCCCATATTGGGGCATCTTGGAGCCACTGAAGGCCACGTGGAGGTCCTCTTGAGCCGTCATAATACGTCCCGGGGCCATTTCGAGGCCACCGGAGGAGTCCCTGCAGGATTTTCGGGAGCGGATGACCCCCCCGGGGGAATCGGGGGAATCGAGGGAATCGCGGGGGAATCGGGGAATTTGGCCGGACCCCGCCCCCCCCCTTCCAAATCGACTGGACCGGGCTCCCGGGGGAGGGGTTTGGGGAGGGGGGAGATCTCACACGCCGATGAACCCCAAGGGATCGGCGGATTTGGCGAAAGTGTCCCGTCGCGACCCCTGCTTCCTACATTCCTGTGACAATGCGGCCCTCGGAAGGGCCTTGTGTCCTGTCCACTCAAGTCCGGCTGCAGAGCGGGATCGTGGATGTCGAGGCCGCCGCGCGAGGAGCGTCTCCCAGGTCGCCTCTCCTGCCCTCCGCCCGGCTGGCGGGGGCGGCCGCGGAGGGGGGACGGGCGGGCACGCACTGCGCCGCCGGGGGGCTCGACCGCGCCGCGGCCCAGAAAGAGCTGCGCCGTCGGCGGAGGACGAGGACGGAGGAGGAGGAGGAGGAGGAGGAGGAGGAGGAGGAGGAAGGAAAAGGAGGACGGAGGAGCGGGGAGGAAGGATGGAGAAGGCGGGAGGAGGGGATCATCCCTTACTCCCCCCCCCCCCCCCTCCACCCTGTCTCCTCCCTCCCTCCACGCCCTCCCCTCCTCCATCCCTCCTCCCTCCCTCCTCCATCATGGAGGAGGGAGGGAGGATGGGAGGAGTGATGGGGCGGAGGGGAGGAGGAGAGGTGGGGGGAGGAGGGATGGACGGAAGGGAGGAGGGAGAGATGGATGCAGGGGAAGAAGGAGGGATGGAGGGGGACGAGGAAGGGGAGGAGGAGGAGGGGGGGAGGAGGGGTGGACGTGAGGGTTGCTCTGGAGCCCGTGGGGGCCTCCTTGCGAATCCTTGGAGCGCCTTGGACCAGGGGCGCCTTGGGCCAGAGTTACCCGCAGGGCCGAGCCCACCGGAGCGGGAGGCGGAGGCGGCCCGAGTCGATTTCGGGGAGCAGAACTATGATGACGTAAACATAAAGGTGTCGGAGGTCCGTGCGCAGTTCTCGCATTGAGGTTCAGTCGGGCCTGTCCCTCTACAGGAGGAATATGCAAAAATGGTCACACAATAGTCTGTGGACGAGTTTCTTGGTATTTTTGGCGATTTGTGAATATGTTTGGGCCACTGTCGATTCATCGTCCAAAGCCCGCCTGTAGGAGGACATGCCCGGCCTAACATTGAGCCTGGAACCCCCTGGCGGCGTCTCCGGCGCCGCCCCTGCCAGGGAGAGGGTCCCAGTTCATACCAAAGAACTCCACGCGGACCGCCAGCAGCGTGTTCTTATAGTTTAGTTGCTGTTCCTCTGCGATCGCCACCCGTATCGTGGAAGCTCGGTTCAAGCCGTGGACAGGGGCCTGGTTTGGCGGAAATTACTCAAAATTTCGTGATAAAAGGGAGGGGTCACATTCGGGGGGGGTCTAATTCGAGCTGTCTTGGAGGGTTCGGGGGGTCTGGGCAAAGGGCCGCCCTCTCATGGATAGTCTGGGGGGGTCTAAAACTTGTGGTCTGGGAGGGTTGTGACCCCCTCCCTTATCTTACGAAATCTGGAATACGTATGGGAGTCTTCAGGTCCCGTGGCCCTCCGGGCTCGCGGCGGCCTCCAGACCTCTCGGGGCAGCTCGGCGCCCCTGACATGGACGGAGGATCACCCGCAGAAGTTCGACCTTGCGTGATTGATTCGACTGCACGTAAGAATTCAGGAGGGAAAGAAACACACAGACACAATTAATCGCCGATCCCCCAGAAAATATGGGAAGTGGGGGGGGGGAAGACAGAAGCCCAGAAAATATAGGAAAATATGGGGTATTTGTGTGTATTTATTTGTGTGTCCCAGTTCCCCTTTAAGAATGACCCTTTCGCCAGGGTGACCTTCTGCGTGGGCCTACTGGGGTCTCCCTCTCCGAGCGCGATGCGGCAGCAGCGTCCTGCGCGCTCGTGTCAGGGCTCCCCGGCGGCCCCCCAAAAATGCCGCGCCCCAACGGTCACCCTTGCCCAGGGCCACTCTTGCGTGTGGCCGACTCATAGCTGGCGCTTGAGTTTCAGATGTTGTCGTGACTTTGGCTCGGAACGCTGGTTGGAGTGACGCCCTGGACGATGGAGGGCTTAAGTTATGCTGCTCCCATCGCAATTAAAGGACCACATCCCAGAAGTAATCTCTAGCGCCCGGAAAAGTGCCGAAGAAGTGCCGAAACAGTGGCGGACCGGACGAGTGTCTCCCAGGGCCCGACACGGGAACACACGCCAGTTTCGGTGTTTTCTTGGTGTTCGAAGTTCTTTCTGGTGATCAAGGCGAAAGTAGGTTGGGACATCATGAGGCTCGAGGCTGACTCCGAAGGGAGCTCGCTTCCCGAGCGGAAGAAGCAATGCTGTGTCGCAGTTTGGTCCTTTTCCGCTGTGGAGGTGCCCTCGCACAAGAGATGGCAGGTCGATGCGCAGCTGCACCTGCCGAGCAGCGTGCTCGCCATTGTGCCACCCTCTGCGCGCCAGCCTCGATGGGTGGAACGTGGCGGCCGGGGAGGGCGCCGAAGGGCAGAGGTGGGTAGACTTAACTCGGGCCTGTCCCTCTACAGGAGGGATGCTCAAACATATTCAAACATGGTCTGGGGACGATGTTTTGACCTTGTTCGATGTTTTGCATGTCTTAAAAAGGTCTGTTTGATTGTTCGTCCCAAATCCCCCTGTGGGGGGGGCATGCCCGACCTAACTCGAGTCTCGTAATCCCCATACGCGTCCCCGCGAACAGCTCGTGTCCGTCTGGCCCGAACGGGCCGACCGCTTCGTCGCTCTCGTCTCTTGACCTCGTCGACGGCCGCTCTGGTTTTCCTCGCGAACGATCAGGGAGATTGGCCACATCGCGCTTCTGTTTCCCTCGCGAACGATCAGAGAGATTGGCCACATCGCGCTTCGGGGCGGAGTGGCGGAGTGGGAGGGAGGGAAGGGAGAAGTGGAGTGAATCGGAGAAGCGCACACAACAACTTGGGCGTGTGTAGATTAGCGACGGACTCCATTTCTATACCGCATCGCTGTGCTCTGCCAACGACTCGAGCGGCGCTTTCTCATGTTTCGCCCCGATCCGTGGATCTGGCGCTCCCACACCAGATCCACGGATCCGTAATCACTGTCAGTGTGTGCCCGAATGAACGAAGGGAGGAATGTATGAGAAGGGGCGGGAGGCGTGGGTGGAGGGAGTGGATGTTAGTGTGTGCCCGAATGAGCGAAGAGAGGGAAGTATGAGAGGGGGCAGATGAGGCGCTGGTGGAGGGAGTGGTGCAAGGTACGGATGGGCCAGAGGATGGAAGTAGCATTCAGTCGGGCATGTCACTCTACAGGAGGAATGCTCAAGCATGGTACAAACATAGTTTGAGTCTTTTCTTGCCGGTTGCTTTATTTTCCGCCCGAACGCCACCTGTAGGGGGACATGCCCGACCTAAAGGTAGCAGGAGGGGTACCTGTGGTCCACGCCCAAGCAAGGAGGAGGAGGAGGAGGAGGAGGAGGAGGAGGAGGCAGAGGCGGAGGAAGAGGAGGAGGAGGAGGAGGAGGAGCAGGAGGAGGAGGAGGAGGAAGAGGCAGAGCGCACCCTTCCGTGGCAGGCCACCCGGGCTCGCCGAGGAGGACGATGGCGGTGTGCAGGCGCGGAGCCCCCCCAAGCCCGCTGCGCGCCGAGGCCCCCCCTTTCCCGCGTGCGCCGTGGCCGCCGACGACGGCGCGGCCGTCGACCGCAGAGCGCCTGCCTCGAGCCCGTTTGCTTTGTACCGTCGGGGCCTTGACCTAAGGAACCCCAAATAAGGAACGAGGCCCCTGTTTCCCAGAAGTGAAACTCAGATTTTCCGTGGAAAACCTGGGGAAAACCCGGGGCAAACTGTAAAACAATCCAGGAACACCGAGCCCCTCCCCAACGAAAAGTGTTCCTTCTTCAGGGCCCCGACTGTACCCCCTGGTAACAGTTTTTTATTCATTGTCTTGCCGATCGGCGCGGCCCCCCCCTGGAGTAGATCTTGGCTGTTTTGGGCGCCCGCTTCGAGCAGGCGGGGTCCCTTCCCCACAGGACGGACTGTCGCAAACAGTCGCACGAAGCAGAGGTCCGGCGCCCGACCCCCCCCCTTCACCCCCCCTTGTCCGCCCACTGTCGAAACGCCGAATAAAAAAACGTTCACCTGCCGATCACGGGTTTGACGGGGGGGCGGGGGAGGGGGGGAAGGGGGCCCGTCGTGTCACGAGTCGAGCCGGCGGCGTCCGGGGATGCTCAGGCCCGCGCGGCGCCGGCTCGAGTCGTCACGCGACCAGGGGGGGGGGAGGGGGGGGGCGGCGGGCGGGGCTGGTCACGGGCGTTATCACGACGAGCGAAACATGGATTTCTGCAGTCCGTCCGACGTGCAGCGGCGTTGGGACAGCCACGCGCCGCACAGCCTGGCAGTCGCGGTCGGGTCGCCCCCTCGATGTGCCGGCCGTGGCGTTGGTTTCGGTGCGGGCGGCGCTGCTGCTGATGCGGCTCCGCGGCCAGGCCGCGACCACATCGCGGGGGTCGTGTGTTGGCTGGCTGCCAGGCTATCCGCCACAAGAGAACTATACACGAACGGCCACACAGACACCCTCCCGTGGATTCTTACCAGGCCTCAGGGTAGAGTGGCGGTGTGTAAATCACCACTGGGAGCCGGCGACTTTACACCCCCACGCCCTCCTGGGAGATACACGCAAAAATTCGTCGGAGGGTGTCTGTGTGTAAAAGTTCGTGGCGCAGGCTACATCAATCTACAGTTTGCCCATGACCCGAACCGTGAATCTACAGTGGTGGATGGCCTCCTGGGCGGGGCCGCAGAAGTCCCAACCCCGGGTGGGGAGGGGTTCACAGATCTCGTCGACCCGAGCGCCTCCCCCCCCCCCCGCCCGCCACCGCGACACCGCAGCAACCGCAGCAGGACAGAGGTTGAGCTTAAGACTCGTTCCACTTCGGTTCCCTCCAGCGTCACCCCAACACATTAGCACTATGTGCGCGTCGCCCCCCCAAGGGTCACGCGCGCACCGAGAAATCTTGTAGTATATGGCTGTCGTCGCGGGCGCGTCCTGGCCACACCGCTCTGGAAGCGATATACTACAAGATGGTTCTATTAGATGTTCGGGTTGGGCGCACGCCTCCAAGGAGGACATAGTACTAGTATGGTTTTGTGCGTCCCATCCCTGTCTGAGTTGGCGCGGGTCTTCAACACGCCTCCTTCTTCACAGTTTCTTTTCCGGGCCCCTGTCCAAAGGGCGTCCTGGGTTGGTGTCGGAGGCCTGCCGGGAGTCTCTGAGCCGTGTTTGGGCGCGGTGGGTATGCAGTTACGCCGACCTCTCTCGAAGGGGTTCGGCCGAACCTTGTTTGGGGACACGTGGGCGGGCCTTGTGGCCGTCGTAGAGCCGTCCTGGGGCGGCCTCGGGCCGTATTTTGGGGCGGTCGGGTAATGAGCATTGCCCTGCCTCGAGCTCATCTTGGGCCGTCTCGGGAGCTCATGTGGGCCTCCTGGAAGTTTCCCGAGGCGATCCGAGCCCAGCCGGCCTCGGAAGCAAATCCGCTACATCCTGATGTACCCCAGCCCGCCTGTGCTTGGTGCTCGTCTTTGGAGAGTGCACTGTTGGACATTCGCCTTGCCGCCCTCCCTCGGCTCCTCGCTTCCTCGCCTCCTCGCTTCCTCTCCTCGCTCCTCCTTCCTCGCCTCCTCGCTTCCTCCCCTCTCCTCGCCTCCTCGCTTCCTCTCCTCCTTACCCTTCTCCTCGCGCCTCGCCTCCTCGCTTCCTCTCCCTCGGCTGCCTCGGTGCTGCCGGGCGCGCATCGGTGAATACCCGTCTCGCGACCCTGCTGTTCCTGCGTTGTGGGGCTCCCGCTTTCGACAGGGCACTGCTGCTCCGTCTTCTCCTCCTCATCCCGTTCCATGCCCCTCCGTTTCTTCCTCGCGTCCTCTCTGATTCCTTTTCGTGTTCTCTCCCTCGTTATTCATGGGGCCTCGATGGTCTCGCAACTTCTCGCCGCGCCCCACCCAGAGGGGCCCAGCGGAGTGGCGCCCCACGCAGGTGAGAGTACCTCCCGCACCCGGCATTGGGTGCTGCGGTGCGTGCCGCTGTCGCCGCGTTGCTGCGCCCCGCCGAGGTCCAGGAGGGTGGCGTCCCACAGAGGTCGAAGCAGTTCAGTGCAGTCGGAGCGCTGAAGAAGGAACCCTTTTCGTTGGGGAGGGGCTCGGTGTTCCTTGATCGTTGTGAAATTTGCCTTAGGTTTCCTTCAGGTTTTCCATGGAACGTCGAAGTTTCACTTCTGGGAAAAGGGCGCCTCGTTCCTTATGTTTAGGGTTCCTTAGGTCAACGCCCCAATTGCATTCCTTTCTGGATGCTGCGAGGCTTGCAGCCGTCGCCGCCTTGCTGCGCGACCGGGGGTGGGCACCGGAGCGGTGTCCGACGCAGATCAGGGTCTATCCATCGCCCTGCCTGGGCGCAGCGAGGCGTAGAGTTGTCGCGGCTGTGGCGTCCCCCCCCCCCGCGGAGTGATGTGGAGCGATATCTCATGTGAAGTCGGTCCTGTCCCTCTCCAGGAGGAATATTAGAAAATAGTCGGAGAATAGTCTGGGGACAATTTTTACCTAACAGCGTAGACTGATAGGTTTCTAGTAGGATCAAAAGAGGGCAGCAGCTTACTCCACAGGGGGGTCTGGGCGGATGTCGGCGAGCTGCCGGGCGGACGCCGGGCGGACGAACCAGGCTCGTTTTTCGCCAACAGTCACACACTTCGTGCTCTTCGACTTCCCAGAACTCCATTCCCGGGCCACATTTTGAATAACCGGACGCAACAGTCACACCATTCGTGCTCTTCGAGTTCCCAGAACTCCACTCCCGGGCAACATTTTGAATGCCCGGAGCCAATTGTAGGCCACTTCGTGCTCTTCGACTTCCCAGAACGCCATTCCCGGGCCACATTAATGCCCAGAGCCAACTGTAGGCCACTTCGTGTTCTTCGATTTCCCAGAACACCATTCCCGGGCCACATTCTGAATGCCCGGAGCCAACTGTAGGCCACTTCGTGCTCTTCGACTGCCCCGAACGCCATCGCCGAATGCCACTCCTGCCACTCCTGGCGCACATTTTGGATGCCCGGAGCCAACTGCACGCCACTTCCTGCTCTTCCACTTCCCAGAATTCCATTCCCGGGACGCATTGTGGAGAACACGCCACTTGTAGTCGTAGTAGTACTCGTACGCCTCTCCTCCTCCTTCTACTCGCTCCTCCTTTTTCTTCTCTCATCGACGTCAGAACCCTTGCCTCCTATGACGTCCTCCGCTGGCCTGGGTGGTCTACTCAGGTCGCGGAGGGGGATAGGAGGGGGGGGGTCGTTGCCATGGCTGGTTCCCTCGAATTGACGACGGGGACGGGGGGGTGCACCGTTCCCTCGGATGGGCACCCCCCCCCCCCTCCAAGGGTCTCCGAGCCTTCCCTCTCCGTCCTTTCCCTTCTTCCTTCTACTCGTAGAGTAGTAGTAGTAGTAGTAGTAGTAGTCGTCGTCGTCGTCGTCGTCGTCGTAGTAGTAGTAGTAG
Organism: Prorocentrum cordatum; assembly: GCA_963575745.1. Taxonomy (NCBI): domain Eukaryota; class Dinophyceae; order Prorocentrales; family Prorocentraceae; genus Prorocentrum; species Prorocentrum cordatum. The sequence goes on along the minus strand of CAUYUJ010018106.1, from coordinate 30,931 downwards.
TAGTAGTAGTAGTAGTAGTAGTAGTAGGAGTAGTAGGAGTAGGAGTAGGAGTAGTAGAGTAGGAGTAGGAGTAGTAGGAGTAGGAGTAGGAGTAGGAGTAGGAGTAGGAGTAGGAGTAGGAGTAGGAGTAGGAGTAGGAGTAGGAAGTAGGAGTAGTAGTAGTACTAGTAGTACTACTAGTACTAGTAGTAGTAGTAGTAGTAGTAGTAGTAGTAGTAGTAGTAGTAGTAGTAGTAGTAGTAGTAGTAGTAGTAGTAGTAGTAGTAGTAGTAGTAGTAGTAGTAGTAGTAGTAGTAGTAGTAGTAGTAGTAGTAGTAGTAGTAGTAGTAGTAGTAGTAGTAGTAGTAGTAGTAGTAGTAGTAGTAGTAGTAGTAGTAGTAGTAGTAGTAGTAGTAGTAGTAGTAGTAGTAGTACCGAACAGCTTTTGCTGATAGCTTTCTAGTGGGATCAGAAGATAGCATATGGACTCCTCATGTTCCTTTTTGCTTTTGATAGCTGTCTTTGGCTTACAGAGTTTTTGCCACGGTACTCTTCTGTGGTGAAAAGGCGCCAGTCTCGCGATGGCATCTTCAGCGTCAGCTTCTCGTGGTGCTTCTCAGCCTGCGAACGAAAGCCGACAGGAGCCCGCGGTCGCCACTGGTCGCTGTGCTTCTCAGCCTGCGTCTTTCACGATCGCCTCCTTCAACTTCGGATTCGATCAGAATATGTTGACTGGGAAAAGGGCTGGCACTCACTTCTCCAACTTTGCCCGCGTGTGCGCCACAATCGTCCAGGACGGTGATGCTGATCTGTTGTTTGCGTGCGAAGTCGGTGCGTCTCGGCAAGGCCTCAGCAAAGCGATGGCTGACGCGGCAGACATCCTGACGAAACCGTTTGGCGACAATGTCTGTTTCTCCGAGGTTGACAACTACCTATGCCTGTGGGGATTCGGCGGTGCTTCTCAGCCTGTCGATGTTTCCCTGCAGGGAGACAAGCGTATCCATCACATCCCAATCGGGAGACATGTGGACGCGGCGATCACGCGGTTCGATGTGCAAATAGAAGGCCATGGTAGAATACATTTGATTACTGCCAACTTGCACATCGCTTGCGGAGCGAAGCCGCCGTCGGTGCTGACCAAACAACGTGCGGTCAGGCTCCTCCGACTCTACCTGGACAGCCTTCCAGGTCCGCAAGTGGACGCACCAGTTGTCCGCGTCATTGTCGGCGACAACAACCTGACGTCCGCGCAGACCCGCGTTGCTCTGCAGCGCCACGCCGATGACGAGCAGTTGCGGGATGTGTTTGCGCATCCAAGTGGTCGCCAAGGTGACAGCGTTGCGGTCTCTGGGGCCACTGCGCAGTTCAAGCCCATCGCTGTTGGCGCATCGTACCAGGACCGTGGCATGCGCAACGATTCCCACGATGCTGTTGCAATCACCATTGCTCTCCCTGGTGCTTCTCAGCCTAAGGAGACAAAGAAGCGGAAGATTGCCTTAGGAGATTTCGTCGTCTCCGATACTGCTTCAGACAAAGCCGAAACTGAAGTCGACTGGGAACCCTTGCCAAGCCGTTCTCCTTCGCCAGAATGGCAACCCATGCCGAGCCGCTCGCCTTCGCCGCAGCGCAACGAGCTTGACGATGAAGTTCATCAGCGCGCGCAGGAAGTGCATCGTGAGATGAGGGAGTACTGGGGGCAGCTGTGCGAGGAGAGCTACGATCCCAAACTTCTCCATCAGCTCAGCCTTCTGCTTTTTCATGAAGAGGGCAGACGCTGGTGCTCCTCGGCCTGGCGATGACTGCGACGCAGCCTATGCGTCGCAGGAAGAGACTGCTCGGGCCATTCAGGCTGTTCTGCGGATCCGCAACGACTTCCCCCGAAGCAAGAACATTACGAACACGCGCCATGTCCTTGCTGAGGAGGAGCGCGGGGAACTTGTCAAACGCGCTCGAGAAGAGTGCGAAAGTTCTGCCTTCCAGGTTCAGCTGCAGAACCGAGATGCCGAGAAAAGGGAAAGCGAAAGGAAAAACGTCAGCACCGCAGGAACGCGGCGCTGATCAGCCTGCGAGCAAAGGCAAGGGAAAAGGCAAGGGCAAGGGGCGTGGCATTGGCAGCCTCCGTAAGTTCATCAGAGAGCAAAAGCGTAAGCGATGGTGTCGGCATCTGCAACGCGTTTCCGGGACGAAGCAGATCTGGGAGGTCCTCGCCTTTTCCGGCCGCTTCGACGTTGACATTCTCAAGCGAGCCTTGCACGTCGAGCCCAGTGATGCACCCGCAGAGCTCGCCGATCGCAACCAGGTCTCTCAGGAAGAGCGCCGCCGCCTCCATCGTGACAGGGCGGAGGCCATTGCGCGCTACAACGAAGGTGAGCGGCTCTATCGCCATCGGCAAGAGGTGCAGCGTCGCGGCGCTTGTCAGCCTGCAGGCGATGCCACTTTCACTCGCAGGCAATGGGATGTACTGCGGAAGTGGGAGAGCGGCGAGTTGCTCAAGAACCGCAATGCGGCGATTGTGGCGCTGGGACATGGTCGTCTGCGCACGAAAGAGGGTGATTACCTTGACATCGGCGGCAGCACCGGAGGTGGATCCCGGCGCATCATCGATTCTTGGCAGCCTCCAGATTGGCGCGATTTCCTGGAAGACGAGCACGAAAGGTGATGGATCCAGGCCTGCTTGCCCGCGGTGCTTCTGAGCCTGCGGCGTTGGAATGCTACTTGCAAAAGTGATTCCCTGCGCGGCCGCGCGCAGCTTCTCTGCTGAGGAAGACGAGGGAGAGGAGGAAGCGAGGGGAGAGGGCGCGCAGGAGGAAGAGGAGGAGGACGGGCAAGAGGAGGGCGGAGGCCGACGAGGATGAGGTGGAAGAGGAGGGGGGACTCTGTCTGCCAGTCTCCGTGGTGCTTCTAAGCCTGCAGGCTTGCCTCGCTTTCCTCTTTTGTTCGTCGCCAGACTGGCGCGATCTAGTTCCAAAAGTGCTGCGCTGCACGGCCGCCTTCAGCCTCTGTGCCGACAGGGCGAGGAGGAGGAGGAAGACGAGGGAGATGACGAGCAGGAGGAGGAGGGGGAGGGGCAAGAGGAGGGCGGAGGCGAAGGAGGATGAGGTGGAAGAGGAGGGGGGACTCTGTCTGCCAGTCTGCGCGGTGCTTCTAATCCTGCAGGTTTGCTTCGTTTTCCGCTTCTGTTCGCCGCCGGACCGGCGTGATCTAGTTCCAAAAGTGATGCGCTGCACGACCGCGTTCAGCTTCTCTGCTGAAGAGGACGAGGAGGGGGGGGGAGAGAAGGGAGAGGACGAGCAGGAGGAGAAGGGGGAAAAGGAAGAGGAGGGCGGAGGTGGAGGAAGATGAGGTGGAAGAGGAGGGGGGGCTCTGTCTCTGAGTCTCTGTGGTGCTTTTAAGCCGGCAGGGTTGCCGCGCTTGTTCGCTTGTGATCGCCGCCAGACTGGCGCGATCTTCGAGAAGACGAACAGGAGAGGCGATGAATCCAACTCTCCATGCCCGCTGTGCTTGTCAGCCTGCAGCATTGGAAGACTACTTCCAAAGGTAATGATCTGCTCGGCCGCGTTGGCACGGTGCGTGCGAGTGTCCGCGATGCTTCTTAGCTTGCAGCTTTTGCCCGTTTTCTCGCTCCGTACGCTGCACTCATTTGTGCCCCTCGTGCGTGTCCGAAAAAGCACTTCGAAAGAACGCAGCCGTCAAACGCAGCATTCATTGATACATAAACTTTATTTTAAACAATCATGGTCATCATCACATCATCCACTTCAAACGCTTCCGTGAGCACGCAGTGAACGTAGATACCAGAGTCTTATTTGAAACTGCGTTCGTTGATACCGAGTGCTTGTTTAAACTCACATCCGTCGATTGCAGACTTTGATGCAAAAGTCTACAATGGGAGCCCGAGTTGAAAATTAATGAAAGCGCCATCTGAATCTAAATGATGGTGCACACATATATGCTTTTACACATCGCTGTTAGGTTGCTTTGCTTGGATAAGTTGTATTGTTGATCATTTGGGGGGCCTATTTTTAAACCATTTGATCTGTTTCGTCCAGAATCCGCCTGTAGGAGGACATGCCCGACCTAAATCTAATGGCCTTCGGCCCATCCCGCCACCGTGCCTGGGTTGTGGGTATGCGGCCTATTGAACGTTCAATGGCATATCATGGGAGGCCTCTCGGGGGCCTCTTGGGGGCAATTTGGAGACCTCTTGTCGGCCGTTCTGGGGCCTCTTGGGGCCTCTTGGGGCCTCTTGAGCCTCTTGGGGCCTCTTGGGGCCTCTTGGGGGCCTCTTGGGAGCCTCTTTGGGGCCTCCTGGGCGCCTCTTGGGGCCTCCTGGGGGCCTCTTGGGGCAGACGGCTAGAATTTTTGGTTTGCGTTCCCTCTCTTGGACCCCTTTTTGGGCCGTCTTGGGCCGTCGTGGGCGCTTGTTGGGCCGTCTTGGGGCGCTCGTAGGGCGTCTTGGAGGCCTCTTGGGCCGTCTGGGAGCGCAGCGAAGCCGAAAAGGCGAGAACGCCCAAATCCGACAAAACTTAAGTAAACAATCGCGTAGTTTTGCCTCTTGGGGCTCTCTTGGGAGGCCTCTTGGAGCTCTCCTGGAGCGTCTTGGAGGCCTCTTGCGCCGTCTGGAGGTCATTTTGCGGGTCTTGGTACGATCTTTCGACGACTTGGGGCCCTCAAGGGCTGTCTTGGAGGCCGCTTGGGGCCCTCCTGGCCCGTCTTGAGGCCTTCTGGCGCCCCGAAAAGGCACGCGGGAAGTCCCGCCAAATTTTGGAGTTCGAGGTCAGGGTCCCTGAAAGACTCCTCGGACTGAGGACTGAGGCTCCAGGGGTTATCGGACGCGGCTACGACGAGGCGACGTTCAAGCGTGTTCGGAGCGCCCTCATAGCGTTCCGGAACGCTCTGAGAAGGCCGCGGCGCCCGAAACATCCTCCAGAACCGCGGGATCTCAGAGATTCTCGAGCTATCCGTACCCGATTTTACCATCGTCCTGGCTTCGTCTGAACTGAGACTCCAGGGGTTACAGTCAACGCGCCTAGTAAGGACGCGCGCCTTCATCTAGGGTACCCTTGTGTCCTTGCCTCTGAGGCTCGTTCTTGCGCTTACCACTGGTCGCCCGCCGCCCTCAAAAGCCCAACTTCGGCCTCCAAGGGTCTTGCGTCCCCACCTCGCGTCCTTACTATACGTTTTGACTGCAGGCAAAGGACCCGACGGCTCGCCCACTCTGTGCCCAGAGGCACGGTGGCGGGGTCCGCGCAGAGCACGGGGTAGTCCCGCGCCATGGCCAGGTGCCGCCAGGCGCGCCGCTGGCTCCCCGTTGTTGTGCCCCGTGAGGGGTCCAACGGGGTGGTGTCCCACGCAGCTGGGAGGCCCCGATTTGAGTCGGGCCTGTCCCTCTACAGGAGGGACGGTCAAAAGCAGTAAAACAATAATAGTCTGGGGGCGATGTTTTGACTACCTGTGGCCATTTGAGAGCACTTTTGGGGTATTTTTTTTATTTTTCGCGCGAAATCCGCCTGCAGGTGGACACGCCCGACTTAAAAGTGCAGTGGGGGCGCGCATGAGGACACCATCTGCTTTTCGTCAGGGTACCCTAGGTTCTTTCCGCTCCTCGCGCTGCGCGGCGACTTTCCGCGGCCGTTGAAGAGGCTGCTGCGTTCAGGGTGCCCTGGGCTTCCCCCGAGTCGCACCTCTCGCGCGGGTCGTCAGGGCTGGGTTTCTTGCGAGGGGTTCTCGCGGCCGCGCCTGCACTGAATGTCCTTCGCCATGCTTGAGCGGTGTCATGCGTGCAGCTGTCGCGCAGTCTTGCTGCGCTCCAGGGGGGCCCAGCGCAGTGGTGTGCTGCGCAGATCAGCCTACTGCGGTCTCGGGGCCACAGGAGTGGTCGATTTGGACTAGAAGTGTTGTTCGAAGCGCCCACACTATGCAGGAAGCGGGCGCATCTCCAGGCTTTGATCATTTAAGGTAACCATCGGGCAACCGAACTGCCCAGTCGAGTCCAAAGCAAGAGTCTGGGAAGCACCTAACGTCAAGAAATACTAGGTCACATATTGTCATCTGCTTCTTGGCGAAATTGTCTCCCTGGTGCCCTGGCTTGGAAAAGCGCGTTCCTTAGTTCTGGAGGTGGGTCGCGAAGTAGCCGAGGGCTGTCAGTGGCAGTTTTCCATCGGTCGAGTTTTGATTGGACAGGTATTACATCCCTGCGCAGGTGCCAGGCCTGCGGGTCTTCACAGCGCGTGCAAAGCAACGCCACCAAAAATTGCCACCACCGCAGTCGCCACTGTCATCGCGCCACCGTCCGCCGAACGGTTGCAGACCGCTGTTGTCGCAGACAGTTGATGTCGCCATCAGATTGACGGGGGCATGCGGCGGTTTCGGTCCAGCCTCAGCCGCGCGCCAGGGCGAGGGCTCTTCGAGCTCCTCGTCCAGCCGTATCAACGTCGTGGTCCGCTGCCGCCCGCTGGCGGAGTCGGAGCGCTGCGGGGGGTCTCAGGACACCCCGGCTTCTCGAAGGCGGAGGGCGGGGTTTTGAGAGGAGTGATGGAGGCAGGGAGAGAACGGAGGGGAAAGGAGGAAACAGGAAAATGTGACGTGATGGGTATGGTACAGGGCGGTGACAGGGCATTCTGGGTATAGGCCCCGGCTGGCGCACCCCCTCCTCCTCGGGGGCGGCCGCCGTTGAGCGGTGGGCCGTGCTTGGGGTGTTGGGGGGCTGCTTCGGCTCCCGACCACGTAGCACCCTGCAGCAAAGGGACCCGCGTGGCGCAAGGGGGAGAAGGATGAAACAGCAGGAAAAGAGGGAGGTGATCGTTTTCAGATTCATTGCTTTGCCGATCGGCGCGGGCCCTCCCCCCCCCGCATGGAGTAGTTCTTGGCTGTTTTTGGCGCCTGTTTCGAGCAGGTGGAGTCTCCCCATGGGACGCACTGTTGCAAGCAGTCGCATTAAGCAGAGGTCTGGAGCCAGACCCCCATCCCTCCCCCCTTCCGCCCAATGTCGAAACGCCGAAGAAGAAGAAGAAAAAGAAAAACACTCACGAGGAGGCAGGGACGAGGATGCACCCTCGATCAACATATCGATGATTGCGGTAGCGATCACCCTTTAGCAGGTGCAGCCCAAGCCCAAGGCCGCTTTGCCTTCGAAACAAATTGAAACCCGTGCTTGGACAGCCGAAGCCACGATTGCTAACGAGGTGTAAGTCTCCGCAGCAGGCATCTCTTTCATATTATCGCGTTGGCCTCGACTGCGCAGCGGCTGAAAATGATATCTCAAGTTCCCGGAACTGGTGGATGAAATTCTTTCAGCGCCCAGGTCGCGAAGATCGGCTCGCGTTGCTCCCAACCGTTCCCTCCCCAGAGCCCCTCGCGGAGCGCCAACACAGCTTGCCTAGAACGAGGAGGAGGGGGAGGACTGCGTAAGCACCAATCCCATCCGGAAGCATGCGTACTCCAGATTTCGTAATATAAAAGGGAGGGGGTCTGGACCCTCCAAGACAAGCCATTTCAGACCTCCCCCGTGGGAGAACCCTCCAAAACTCCGTCCCCAGACACCCCCAGGCCCTCCAAGATAGCCTGGAAGAGACCCCCCCCGAAATGAGACCCCCCTCCCTTTATTACGAAATCTGGAGTAAGCACCAGCCCCGAATCTCGACCCGTCGAGATGTAGGAGCCGCCGGCTCCGCCTCCTCGGCAGGGCTTGCAGGCACGGCTCGGTGGCATGGGCAAGCCCAGGTGGCCACCGTCCGCTGCACTGCCCACGTGGAGCCACGCCGGCCTCTCAGAGCGGAGGAGGAGGAAGCGGAAGCGGAAGAGGAGGAGGAGGAGGAGGAGGAGGAGGAGTGGAGGCTAGGGGGGGGGGCATGCCACATCTCGACGAACACCTTACAGTCAACCATGATAGCAAGGACGGGGCAACTTGCCAAGGCTACCCTTGCACCCTTGCCCATTCGGCATTCGGCATCCTTCGGCGTTTTGCCGCGCTCCGCACGGAAAACGTCAACATGGCGTTCCAAGGCCCTTGCATCTTTACCTCGCATCCGTACTATCTTGGTCGAGTGTTCTTTGTGGCCGCCGCGACCGCCGCGGCGACCTCCAGAACCGACCCAGGGACAGAGTCCTGGGACGGGCATCACGCAACGACATTCGTGCAGGAGACATGCCACATCTTGACGAACAGCTTATCCTTTCTTTGTGGCCGCCGCGACCGCCGCGGCGACCTCCAGAACCGACCCAGGGGCAGAGTCCGGTTTCGGGCATCACGCAACGACACTCGTGAAGGAGGCATGCCACATTTTGACGATCACCTCACACTTTTTTGTGGCCGCCGCGACCGCCGCGGCGACCTCCAGAACCGACCCAGGGGCATAGTCCGGGTTCGGGCATCACGCAACGACACTTGTGCAGGAGGCATGCCACATCTTGACGAACACCTTACCCTTTTTTGCGGCCGCCGCGACCGCCGCGGCGACCTTCAGAACCGACCCAGGGGCTGAGTCCGGGGTCGGGCATCACGCAACGACTTTTGTGCAGGAGGCATGCCACATCTTGACGAACACCTTACCGGTTTTTGCGGCCGCCGCGACCGCCGCGGCGACCTCCAGAACCGACCCAGGGGCTGAGTCCGGGGTCGGGCATCACGCAACGACACTCGTGCAGGAGGCATGCCACATCTTGACGAACACCTTACCCTGTTTGTGGCCGCCGCGACCGCCGCGGCGACCTCCAGAACCGACCCAGGGGCTGAGTCCGGGTTCGTGCATCACGCAACGACTTTCGTGAAGGAGGCATGCCACATCTTGACGAACACCTTACCCTTTTTTGCGGCCGCCGCGACCGCCGCGGCGACCTCCAGAACCGACCCAGGGGCTGAGTCCGGGGTCGGGCATCACGCAACGACACTCGTGAAGGAGGCATGCCACATCTTGACAAGCACCTTACCCTTTTTTGTGGCCGCCGCGACCGCCGCGGCGACCTCCAGAACCGACCCAGGGGCAGAGTCCGGGGTCGGGCATCACGCAACGACACTCGTTCAGGAGGCATGCCACATCTTGACGAACACCTTACCCTTTTTTGTGGCCGCCGCGACCGTCGCGGCGACCTCCAGAACCGACCCAAGGGCTGAGTCGGGGTTCGGGCATCACGCAACGACATTCGTGAAGGAGGCATGCCACATCTTGACGAACACCTTACCCTTTTTTGCGGCCGCCGCGACCGCCGCGGCGACCTCCAGAACCGACCCAGGGGCAGAGTCCGGGGTCGGGCATCACGCAACGACACTCGTGCAGGAGGCATGCCACATCTTGACGAACACCTTACCCCTGTTTGTGGCCGCCGCGACCGCCGCGGCGACCTCTAGAGCCGACCCAGGGGCTGAGTCCGGGTTCGGGCATCACGCAACGACATTCGTGAAGGAGTCAGGCCACATCTTGACGAACACCTTACCCTTTTTTGCGGCCGCCGCGACCGCCGCGGCGACCGCCAGAACCGACCCAGGGGCTGAGTCCGGGGTCGGGCATCACGCAACGACACTTGTGCAGGAGGCATGTCACATCTTGACGAACACCTTACCCTTTTTTGCGGCCGCCGCGACCGCCGCGGCGACCTCCAGAACCGACCCAGGGGCTGAGTCCGGGGTCGGGCATCACGCAACGACACTCGTGCAGGAGGCATGCCACATCTTGACGAACACCTTACCCTTTTTTGCGGCCGCGACCGCCGCGGCGACCTCCAGAACCGACCCAGGGCTGAGTCTCGGGCATCACGCAACGACACTCGTGCAGGAGGCGTGCCACATCTTGACGAACACCTTACCCCTGTTTGTGGCCGCCGCGACCGCCGCGGCGACCTCCAGAACCGACCCAGGGGCTGAGTCCGGGGTCGGGCATCACGCAACGACACTCGTGAAGGAGGCATGCCACATCTTGACGAACACCTTACCCGTGTTTGTGGCCGCCGCGACCGCCGCGGCGACCTCCAGAACCGACCCAGGGGCTGAGTCCGGGGTCGGGCATCACGCAACGACACTCGTGAAGGAGGCATGCCACATCTTGACGAACACCTTACCCTTTTTTGTGGCCGCCGCGACCGCAACGGCGACTTCCAGAACCGACCCAGGGGCTGAGTCGGGGGTCGGGCATCACGCAACGACACTCTGTGCAGTAGCAGACGGGCTCTGGACGGCAATCGGCCTGCGCGCGGCAAGAGTGCGGGCGGCGGCCACGTACTGGAATTACGAGTCCAAAAATAGTCCGGGGACGTTTTTTTGTTGTATCTTTGATAGTTTGCGAGTATTTGTCGACTATTTTTCACTTGTCGTCCAAAATCCGCCTGTAGGGGGACAGGTCCGACCTAATACTGGAAGCACGCTGATCGGACCCCGCGCCCCGAAATGTATTGCACGCCCCAAATGTATTGCAACCCCACAAATCTATTACACCAAACCTATTGCACCACCCCCTTGTCGCTGGACCCCCTTTTGGATCAACCCGAGGGTTACACACTTGTTTACTCGTCCCATGTTCTGTGTCTTCTTCCCTCTCCCCGTCTCCCTCCCCCTCTCCCCCTCTCGCTCCTTATCTGCTTGTCTGTGTCTGTTTCCCCTCATCCTGAGTCGGGCTTATGTGTTCTCTGGACATCCCGCGCAGGAACCAACAGAGGAAGACACACATCACCATCATCAGCCGCATCACCATCACCATCATCACCATCATCTTCATCTTCACCATCATCATCACCATCACCATCACCAGTATCGTCACCACACCACACCAAACATCATCGTCATCATACACGTCGTCGTCGTCGTCGACATCGTCATCGTCATCAGCATTACCACCATATCATCATGATCATCATCACCATCCTCACCATCATCACCATCATCGACATCGCCATCGTCATCATCATCCTCATCATCATCATCATCATCATCATCATCATAATAATTCACAGCATCACCATCATCATTCATATCCAACTCATCAGCCTCACTATCAGCAGCATCCTCACTACCACCATCATCACCATCGCATTCATCATCATCATATGCTTCATCATGATCATATGCTTCAACATCATCATCATCATCATCATCATCATCATCATCATCATAATCATCATCATCATCATCATCTGCATCACCATCGTCATCGTCATCATCAACACCATCATCTTTCTACCAATCATCATGATTGGCATCATGAACAGCATCATCGTGACCATCATTTACATAAGTATCACCAGCAGCATCATCACCAACATCAACATCACCAACTCTATTATCACAGTCGTCATCATCGCCATCATCAGCATCAGCATCATCAGCATCATCACCATTATCGTCACCATCATCCTCGTCATCACGAAGTCCTGAGCGGGAGCCTCGTCTGTGAGTGAATAGCGAAGAAGTCTCGAGCGGGAGCACCCTCCCTATTGGGCCCGCAACTCATGTTACCAATCCGAGGCGGCCATCCTCAAACCTGTAACCGTCGTTACCTGCGGGCTCTCGAGGCCTGAGTCTTGAGGACGTCTCGATCGGGAGCCTCGTCTGCGATTGAGTGGCGAGGAAGTTTTCAGCGGGAGCCCCCCTCCCCATGCACACCGCATTTCATTTCACGACTCCGAGGCGGCCATCCTCGACCCTGTATTTGTCGTTTCCTCTGGGGTCTTGAGGCCCGGATCTTCAAGGGCTCTGGAGCGAGGACCTCGTCCGTGAGTGAAGGACGAGGACGTCTCGCGCGGGAGCCCCCTCCGTGTGGGGACCGCACTTTCATGCTGCGAGTCCGAGGCGGCCAGCCTCAATGCTGTAGCCGTCGTCGCTCTGGGGTTCTCGAGGCCCGAACCTGGAGGAAGTCTCGAGCGCGAGCCTCGACTGTGCAGGACGGGCGGGGGCGTCTCGGGCGAGCGCGAGGAGGAGCTGGAGGAGGAGGAGGAGGAGGAGGAGGAGGAAGTCTCGAGCGCGAGCCTCGACCGTGCAGGACGGGCGGGGGCGTCTCGGGCGAGCGCCAGGGCTCCGACGCAGCCGCTCGCCGCGGAGCCCTGGCCTCGCGCGCCGCCTCCATGGCCGAGCGCGGCGCCGCCCCCTCTCGAGGCGGGCCCTTGGCTGTCCCAACGGACGGGTCCCGCGCCCCAGAGGAGGAGTAGGAGGAGGAGGAGGAGGAGGAATCGGAATCGGCCCCATCGCGGTGCGAAGAAAGACAGAACGACAACAAGCCACACCCGAACTACGAGGACGTCGCTCGGTTCGAGGACTTACTCTGATCCTTGGGCCATAGCCCTTCGGAAAACCTCTGAATGTACATCTTGCGAGTGTCGGTCAACACTTCAGCGCACGCTTTGGCTAACATTGGCCTCAGCTGCTGACTAGCGTACGAACCACACTTCTTACAAATCCAACACTTCAGAGACACATGATAAACCCTTCCGTGGGTTTCGTGGACCCATCCCCCCCGTATATGTACCTGACGACCCCTCGGCAGCCTATAAAGAACTGAATCGACAGACGCAGGAGGGAAGCACGGGCTCCTTCGCCACAAAGTGGCGGCGTCGGCAGACGAACTACAAAAGCAACGCACACATCGCCTCGACGAGTCGTCGAGGCTGTGGACGGTCTCAAAGACCGAGACCGTGCAAGGGGAGGGAGGAGGTAGGGGCCGCTCCTGCCTTGAACTCGATGCACTGGGCCTCGGAGGAGCGCATGTGATGGCCTCCAGCGTAGAACGGAGGAGACGCCTGCAGACGAGTGCAGCATCACTCTCGACCTGTGCAATTTTGGCTCGGACCACGATACTGACACGAGCTTCAGCGGCTGCCACGCGGGCAAACTCGTCAGCTGCTTGATTTCCCACGAACATCCACTCAGGCCGAGAAGACGCAACCACCAGGGAGGCCTCGAGGTGAGAGGGCACTTGCATGACAGTGACCAGTGAAATATCACGACCCTCGAGAGCCTTGCCGATGAGCTTCCAGACTGTTTGATTAGACCCCGACGGGGTCGCATATAACTTATTGAACCACCCGTCGATAACCCCGCTGTTGTCGGTAATGTACACCAGGGCCCCGTAAGAGAACTTGATGGCCAACAGGAGACCCCACAGCTCCCCACACGGAACAGTTTGCACGAGACTCGGCAACGGACCGAAAACAGCAGCACGGACCTCAGGCTGACTGAAACTCGCAAGGGTGCAGGCGGCGACGCCGACGCGCCGAAGCCGAGAGTCGCGCCTATCTTTGCCACCGCTCGCGTCCCCAAAGACGACAATAGGGTCTTCGACGGACCCCTGCCCCGGACCCCCACTACCATGAAAATCGCCACTATCATGATAAACTCTCCAAGACTCACTTGTGGAGGGAGGCGGAACTTTTGGTCCAAGGGAGCAGGAATGACCCCACGGAACCAGAAGCACGACTCAGAGTCCTGCCCAGAAATCGCCCTCGGGACCAGATGGTCCGACTCCCTATATACTGAACTGCTTGTGTTACATGGACATGTCCATCCACGATGCAGCGGGGTCTCTGGCTCCTCGCCGCAACGCTGGCAGATCTCGCTAACGTCGGCCTTGGTTTCGTCCTTGACTCTGGACTTCGGCCAAGTCCCGCCGACGGCGATCGCAAAGAGTGTCTCAGCGAGCTTGGCCCCAAGCTTGGGCACGTCGCCGAGAGCCTTCAAAACCCGCCTGTACGACATGTTGTCGGCACCGTGCTGCAGCCCCTCGCCGCAGAAATGCCGACTGGTTGTGACCCATTGCCGAGCGCGAACCGAATCCTCGAACTCCTGGATAAGCCCGCTGATATCCTCAGAACTCGATACAACCTCATCGGGAAACGTCCAGATTGCACCTGGTCCTTCATCATCGGGGGGCGTATGCCATTCGCTTGGAGAGATCGGGTCTCAACCGTACTCGAGGAGGTAGGCCACTACTGCTGAAATGGGGCCTCGCACTGCTTGGGCTACCTGGCAAGCTGCCGAAAATTTGAAACAACACCAGGCCACGCTGCACGCACCGCTGGGCGAATAGAAGGCTCCTGCATCCATGTGCGAAGCCATAGCTGTAACCACTCCCTTGGAAGTTTGTACCCTGGATCGTGACCGTCGGCCCTAAGGTCCAAAACCGTGGTAAGACACCTCCCGCGGGAACCAGAAGATAAAGTATGCCCAAGACGTCGCCGACACTGCAACCGAAATTCACCGAACGCTCCGTACACTTGATGCCCGTACGTACACGCCGCCTGAGCGCCAGCACGTTCAAGCATACCAGTCCGAGCATATTTGCGAGAGGCTCGAGCGAAGCGTCGCATACGAACGTTCATGACCTTGGCCCTCTGACTGCGCTTGGTTCTGGTTGCTCTGGCAATGCGGCCAGCACCGAGATACACTCCTAAGAGACATGCTTACTGGCCGTGCTGCAACTTAAACCCCCGACGGCGAAGGCGAGCGACTATAGCCCTGCTGTCGGCGACGTTGGAGCAAAGGATGATGCTCTTCTCTGAAACTGGCAAGCCATGACCTTCCAACTCTTGGCACGTTGAAAGGATCCCACGATACAAGTTAGCACAAACCGCCTTCCTAGAGCCTGCGTAGTGCTGGGTGAGATCGTCGATCCATATGCGGAAAGACATGTCTGGCGTCGCCCTCGTTAACTTCAGCAAGATAAAATAGACAAGACATCGCCCAAAACGAGTACCATTCCGAAGCCCCTGAGCGGCTCGCGCAGTTGTCTTGGCATCGTTCGGACGTGTGCGTTTTTTTTCCTTCGGCGAGGGCCATCGAGGAGCATCCTTTAGGAAGGCACCAACTATACACCGACACCGATCCTGGACAGGATCACCCTGGGCCCAGGATCGGTGTATACGCCCTCCTGCCTTGCGCAAGAAGGCATATATACCGATCCTGGGCCCAGGGTGATCCTGGGCCAGGATCGGTGTTGGTGTATAGTTGGTGCCCTCCGATCCTTGATCATTTGGCAAAAAGACCACGCACGAAACCGACAAACAAGCAACGGGAATGGACGTCCGAGCGATGGCCAGCGGATGGGCCCCGCGCCCCAGCGGCTCGCGGAGTTGTTCCAACGGCCCAGCCCGCGGGGCTGTCCCAACGGATTCGCGGCGTGGCCCGCGGAGAAGGCGTTCGTTGTGCCCGCCGTGGCGGCGGCGGCGCCAGGGAACACATCCACGTGCGTGCCCCGGTCAGGAGGGAGGACAGGTGCACGAGGAGAAGGAGGCAGGATGGGGATGAGGGGAGATGCGAGGAGGAGGTGTAGGAGGAGAGGAGAGGAGGAGAAGACGAGGGAGGAGGAGGCGGAGGCGGAGGCGGAGGAGAGGAGGAGTTTTTGCCAGTTTTCGTTCGCCGTGCCTGTTTGGAGGAGTCCGCGGTGGGTTCCGAAAAAGGACGAGGACGAGGACGACGAGGAACAGGATGCCAAACAGAGGGCGGGAGGGGGCCTCCGCCAGGGCGATGAGGAAAAAAGCGAGGGACAAGCTAAACCTATTATGATGTGGAGTCCTACCGTCGCAATGACGTGGTGCACACATGCATCTGCCTGCCTTTCTGTTTGCCCGTCTGTCTCTCTGTCTGTTGCCTGCCTGCATGCATGCATTCATGTATATGTGTACATACGTGTGGATATGTATGCGTGCGTGCGTGCATGTATGTACGTGCGCATGCATGTGCGTACGTATGTATACATGCATGCATGCATGTATGTATGTATGTATGCATGCATGCATCCATGTAAGTACGAATGAATGAATCCATGTAGTTGTATGTTTAGTTATCCTATCGAAGACGCCTGCGGCGAATTACTGCCGTCCCCTGCCTTTTTGGAAGCGCCTGCGTGGCCGAATTATCGGGCCACGCGTTCCCCGAGTGGGTTTCGAAAGCCTTGGGGAACCACGGAGTCGGGCGAGCTATCGGACCAGGTGTTTTCCAAGTTTTCGGGCCTTCCTGGAGGACGTCTTGGAGGTCTCTTCTGCCGTCTTGGAGGCCTCTTGCGGGCTTGTTGGGCAGTCGAAGGCCACCTAGAGGCCGTCTTGGGTGCATCTTGGGGCCATCTTCGCTGTCTTGGAGGCCCTCTTGGCCGTCTTGGAGGCATCTTGGAGGCCGTCTTGGCCGTCTTGGAGGCCATCTTCGGCGTCTTCGGGGCCATATTGGGCCGTCTTGGGCTCTTTTGGGGGGCCTCTTGGGGGCCTTTTCGGCCAATCTTGGAGGCCTCTGGGGCGCTCTTGGGACGATGTTGGGGGCCTCTGGGGCCGTCTGGGGCCGTCGGAGAGCTGATAAGAAGAAAATGCCAACATCCTGCGAAAATATGAGGGACATCGGTGATTGTTGCCCTTTCGGGCCTTCCTGGAGGACGTCTTGGCCATCTTGGAGCCGTTTCGGGCCGTCTTGGAGGCTCTTGGCCAGTAGGCCATCTTGGAGCCGTCTTGGAGGCTTCTTGGACATCTTGGACTCTCTCGGGCCGTCTTCTAAGCCATCTTGGACCATCTTTGGCGACTTGGAGGCCATCTTGGGGCAACGTGACCATCTTAGAGGCCATCTTGAGCCGTCTTGGAGAACTGTTTGTGGACGTTGGGGTGGTTTATGCTGGCTTGTGCGGCCTTTCGGGTGGCGAGCGGGACGGGCCGAAGCCCCAGGGAATTTTACATAAGAACCAAAGTCGAAAGGGTCTAGCACGCCGGGCACCCTGTGGCAAGCCAACAAGGGGCGGCGGATAGCAGTCTTCGGCCCATCCCGCCACCGTGCGTGGGTTGTGGGTCAGAGCTCTCAGGGATGATGCTCCTTAGGGTCTTTTCGGAGTGCTCATGGGGACCCCTTGGGGGCAGTTTTGGAGCCTCTTGGGGGGGCCTATCAGGGACCTCTTGGGGCCTCCTGGGGGCCCCTCTGGACAGGGCTCGACATGTCCGCTCGGGCCCCCCACTGGGGCCCCCTCGTGGGGCAGTCACTTTGGACCTCTTGGGCTGTCTTGGGCGTCTCCTGCGGTGTGTTGGGGCCCCCTTTGGGCCGTTTGGGGTTTGGGGGTTCTCTCGGGGGGCTCCTGGGCCGTGTTTGGGCGATCATGGGGGTCTCTAGGGCCTATTTGGAGCGTGGGGAAGCCGAACAAGCGAGAACGCCAATAACTCTTGTTTTTCCCCGAACATCAAAGACTTTGCCTCTTGGGGCTACCTCTTGGAGGCTTTTTGAGGAGTCTCGGAGGCCCCTTGGGCCGTTTGGGGGCCGTCTTGAGCGTCCTGGAGCGATCGTTCGGCGACTCGGGGCCCTCTAGGGCTGAGAGTTGGGGCCTCTTGGACCGTCTTGAGGCCCTCTTTGCTCCGAACAAATAATGCGAGAAGTCCCGCCACATTTGGCAATTTGGGCCCCAGGCTCTTTGAAAAACCCTACTCAGGAGTGATGATTGAGGCGTGCAGGATTGGGCGAACGACCTTGGGACACGCCCACTCCGTGCACATTTGCACGGTGGCGGATAGATATCCCTCGATCTACATGTTCGTATCGATATCTCTCGCTCTCCCCGAATCTCTCTCTCTCTCTCTCTCTTTCTCACTCCCTCACTCTCTCTCTCTCTCTTTGTCTCTCTCTCTCTATCGTTTTCTCTCTCTCTCTCTCTCTCCTGGTCTATCTCTTGCTGTAGTTGTTCAGGTCTCACGGTTCATTTTCGCCTGGTGCTTGTGACGTGTCGGGGATATATTTTTGTGGATGGCAGGGTCCATAGCCATTTTGGCTCGAGCAGCAGCTTTGGCCAAGCCTTCTCGAGGCCTCCCGGCGCCCTCACGGACAGCTCGCGACGCACGGACGGCACGCTCCAGCAGCGCTTTTTGAAGGGGCCCTGGGACACACAAATAGATACACACACACACACGAATAAAAAACGATCCCCCATATCTTCCCACATTTTCTGGGCTATGTCTTCCTCACACTTCCCACAGTTCCCCCTAGTTTCCTGGGGATCGAAGATTCATCGTGTCTGTGTGTGTTTCTCCCCCTCCTGACTTTTGCGCCCCTGGCGCTCCTCGCGGCCCTCGCGCTCTGGGCCGGCGGCGCGCCGGCGTCCTCTCCGTGCCCGCCGCGGCGCGCGGCGGCCGCGGCGGCGGCGGCCGCGGCGGCGGCGGCGGCCGCGCCCGCGGGGGCCTACGCGGTGATGGCCGTGCCGGACGTCGGCGCCTCGGTGAGGCCTGGCTCGGTAGTCCCCAAACGTGGTGGTGACAACACCTGGCGGTGAGTCTCGGGCGATCTGGTGTCACCACCCGGTTTGGGGACTCGTGCGGTTTTCCGAGGATGTCCCGAACACTGGCGGGGCCAGGAGTCACAAAACCCGGTGGTGACCCCGTGTCCCCAAACCCAGCGGTGACCTTTTGGGGGATTCCAGGTCGCCACCTGGTATCTCACCACCCAGTTTGGGGGTTCCCAACTGGCGGGCCTCCACGAGCCCATCCTGTGGGGTATCGTGCTCGGCACCACCAGTACCGCCCTCCTGGGCCTCCTGGTTCGGGAGAGGAAAAAAAACACACAAGCACAATGAATCGTCGATTCCCCAGAAAAGATGGGAAGATATGGGAAGTGGTGGGGAAGACGAAAACCCAGAGAATATGGGAAAGTATGGGGCATCTTTTCATTTGTGCGTATTTATCCGTAAGGGCTTCGCCCCCTGCCGCCGGCCCCCTCTCTCGGAGAATGGGCCATGGAAGAGCTAAGTCATGAGGTTTTGGCGCTGTCGTGCAGCAGTATCGGAACTTCATGCGAGGCCGATTCGCAATCGGCAAAACCAACTGATCACAAGAGGGGTTACCACACAGGGCGATTGGTAAGACGTGTATGGTTTACGAGCTTGGTTACCACACCTTGGGATTAAAGGGCCGAGGGAGTACTTGCAGTTTGGGTTACCACGCCTTGCGATGGATGTGCGTGAGGGGTGGCACCGAATTTCAGAAATGTGGCAAATCCCATGTGTTTTTGGACCCTGACCCCGCGGATCTGCGTGAGGGGTGGCACCGAATTTCAGAAATGTGGCAAATCCCAGTGTTTTTGGACCCTGACCCCGCGGATCTGCGTGAGGGGTGGCACCGAATTTCAGAAATGTGGCAAATCCCATGTGTTTTTGGACCCTGACCCCGCGGATCTGCGTGAGGGGTGGCACCGAATTTCAGAAATGTGGCAAATCCCATGTGTTTTTGGACCCTGACCCCGCGGATCTGCGTGAGGGGTGGCACCGAATTTCAGAAATGTGGCAAATCCCTTGTGTTTTTGGACCCTGACCCCGCGGATCTGCGTGAGGGGTGGCACCGAATTTCAGAAATGTGGCAAATCCCATGTGTTTTTGGACCCTGACCCCGCGGATCTGCGTGAGGGGTGGCACCGAATTTCAGAAATGTGGCAAATCCCATGTGTTTTTGGACCCTGACCCCGCGGATCTGCGTGAGGGGTGGCACCGAATTTCAGAAATGTGGCAAATCCCATGTGTTTTTGGACCCTGACCCCGCGGATCTGCGTGAGGGGTGGCACCGAATTTCAGAAATGTGGCAAATCCCATGTGTTTTTGGACCCTGACCCCGCGGATCTGCGTGAGGGGTGTCGATTTCGAGCCCCCCCAGCAATTCAGACAACGCGCCCAGGGGGTGCTAAAAATCACGTTTGGGCCTCTCCCCCCCTCGCGCGGTCAATCAACTAGTTACAGTAACCAGCATGAAGCAGAACTGTAACACTGGAAACTACAACCTACGATTGGTACAGGAAACTGCGAACCTCGCGCCTACAGCCTGGTGGCCCCACAAGGGGGCCGGCGGAATTGTGTATCCCAGGGCCCCTTCGCCTTTGGCCAGCGCCGCGAGAGGCGCAGAAAGAAGCAGAAAAATGATGGCTCGGCGACCCATCCCCACATCATTAAGGAGCTGCCTCGGGCGGGCTGGGGAGTCGCCTCTGTGGGGGCCGTACGCGTGGCCTTCTCCCCAAGCGTCTAAGGCTGCGGGGTATACAGTCGGGGCCCTGAAGAGGGAACCCTTTTCGTTGGGGAGGGGCTCCGCGTTCCCTAAGTGTTCCAGAGCTTGCCTCAGGTTTTCCGATGTTCTCGATAGGAAATCGAAGTTGAACTTCTGGAAAAAAGGGGCCTCGTTCCTTATTTAGGGTTCCTTAGGTCAACGCCCCGACTGTAGTGTTTACGCGGGTATCGCCCACTGCCTGGAAGGGCCCGCCCCGGGTTCCGCGGACTGCGAAGGAGTCGTGCGGACCCACCATGCACCGAAGACCACCCGATTCTCTCATCGCAAGAAATAGTATGGCACTGTTGTCTCTACCGGCTGCACTTACAGGCGGGAAGTCCCCGACGTCAAAAGCTCAAGCTGTAGACCGCTTGACTTCACAGTCGAGCAGAGGTGTTTCACGATTGGCAGCGATGCCGCAGACCGAGCTGCGAAGCAATGCAAGGTGCCGCCCTTCACCCCCAGCCTAGCCAGGACGAGCACAACGGGATCGTTCGTCTCGGCAATTCTTGGCAGGCTGTTTGCTGTGCTGCCGCCGCTGTCCTTCCGATTGGCCTGAGCTGGACCTCGACGATGCCGCCCGACGTCAGTAGACACCCCCGGGTGCCGTGGAGGACCTCCTCCTGCGACACAGGTAAGTCTCGAATGTAGGGCACCGTTCCTTGACCCTGCAATGCAGCGAGGATTCAAACACCGCTGGTGCCAGGTGACACAAAAACTACACCTGTCTTGGCCGCAGATACAAGTTACGTCGTCCATGTGACCCGGAGAGTACTGGTTGTAGTGATCTGGGGCGGTGGTGCCTCATGTTGCGTGGCAGGCACTCGAAGCGTAGAGGGGTTAATGTTGAGTTGTCACCTGTAGAATTCGGTGGTGCACCTCGCTCGCCAAGTCAAAGTGGGCCACCAGGGGGTGATGAGAGCACCGTGATTTCGCATGTCGCCGCCTCGTTTCGCCTCCAAATTGATGCTGGCGCCCACCGCGTCGTGAGCAGCGGGGCCAGTGGTGGCTCGGATTGTCCACGCCCCCGTCTGTGCCGGGCTGCCGCTGCATGCGAATCGGCCCGCCAGAGGGTGTCCTCCGTGGCCTTGCCACGTGTGCGCGTGCCGGGCATCTCGTCGCGGAGTCTAGCCCTGCTGCCCGTGGTGTCGTGGGTTGTTTTGCACGGCCAGCTGACAGCTGGAGTGGCCGCGCAGGCCCCGAGCTCAGCTTGTGGCGTAGGGAGGCACGGTTTTGGCAGAGCCTGGCAGCCCGAGGGCCGGTCTGGGGCGTCGGCCTGCCAGTTCGGCGAGTGCCCCGTGCCCGTTCCCCCAGGTTTTTCTCGGGTCGCTCCCTGGGCATGTTTACCAGCCTCGAACGTATCCCTGTCCCTAAGATTGACACGCCAAAAGGCGATGACAGTCTTAGGGATTCGCCCTCAAAAAATAAGGGAATCCCTAAGATTGGCATCGTGATGAGGAGGTGCCCAGCATAGGGATAGGGATTTGTTCCAGGCTGGTAACATGTTGCAGCTTGGAGCGTCCCGTTTTCGCCTGGAATTCGCCTTTGGGGCGACTTTCGCTTGCCGTGCCCAGCTGCCCGCGTTCGGTGCCTTCGGTCACGGGCCCCGGGTCCCTTCTGGCTCCTCTGTCTGTGTCTGCCCCGTGCTGTCACCGCCGTGATTGCCCACGCAGATCAGTCCTAGCCGCCTGGCCTTCGTTTTCTCCCTCATTGGCAGGGCACTGTTGACTGGACAAGAATAGTTTGTTCTATATGGCCCTCTTCCTATCTCTCCCCCCCCAGACTTTGCGACAGTACCTCTTTATCCCCCTTCTGCCTTGAGCTGCATGCCCTCTCTGTGTGTGCGTCCATGCTGTCTTATTGCTCTCTCTCTCTCACGCTCTCCTCTACATTTATATCCACACGTTGGGCGACCTGCATCTGCATGCATACAAACACCGGTATATCCATGCGCGCCCCCTCTATCTCTCTCGGTCTCTCCTTTCTCTCTCTATCTCTCTCTCTCTCGCTCGTTTTCCTGCCGTGTGTATGTGTATGTGTATGTTTATGTGTATGCGTGTGTGTACGTGTGTGTATGTGTGTGTTTCTCACTCTCTCACTTTATCACTCTCTCGCTACACACACCTATATATATGTATGTATATATACATACATATATATACATACATACATACATACATATGTGTATATAATTATAGATTGATCGAAGACGCCTACGGCGAAACACCGCCGCCCCCTGCCTTTTGAAGTCGCCAATGTGGCTCAGCGTTGTGGCAACAATTCTGCCAAGCTATCGGACCATGTGTTCCCCCAACCGTTGTGGAAACCTTTCGGGGAGCCCTTCGGGGAGGATGGCGAGGAAGACCAGGAGGAGCAGGAGAAGGAGGAGCATATTGGGAGCCTCTGGGGCCACTCTGGGGGCCTCCTGGGAGCTTCCTGGGAGCCTCTCGGAGGCATCTTGGGGGCCTCCTTGGGCCTCTTGGGAACCTTTATGGGGGCCTCTCGGGGGCCTCTTTTGGCCGTCTCAGGGCATTCCTGGCCCGTCTTGACGCCGTCGGAGGCCGTCTTGGGGGGCCTCTCTGGGCCGACTTGTCACCCTCTTGGGGTGCGGGTCGTCCCTCTTGGGGCCGCCTTGGGGGTCTCTTGGGCCGGAGGAGGAGGAGGAGGAGGAGGAGGAGGAGGAGGAGGAGGAGGAGGAGGAGGGGGAGGAGGAGGAGGAGGAAGAGGTCGAGGAGGAGGAGGAGGAGGAGGAGGTCCTGGAGGCCTCTTGGGCGATCGTTCGCGGCTCTTGGGCCGTCTCGGGCCGTCGGAAGGCCGAACAGAAGCAAATGCCACACGTTTGCAAAGGCCTTAGGCAACTCAATGATTTTGGCACCTTGGGCCTTCCCGCAGGCCCTCTTGGAGGCCTCTTGGGCCGTCTTGGAGGCCTCTTGGGGGCCTCTTGGGCCGCCAAAGGCCATCTTAGAGCCATCTTGGGCCGTCTTGGTGGGCTCCTGGCCCGTCTGACTCCGTCGGAAATTGTTTAGGGGACCTCCCTGGGCCGACTGGGGCCCTCTTGGGGTGCTCCAGGGCCGTCTTGTTGGGACCCTCGTGGGGCGGTCTTGGCGTCTTGGTCCGTTCTGGGGCGATCTTGGAGGCCTTTGGAGCTATCTTGGGGCGATCTTTGGGGCCTCTTGGACTGTCGTGGGCTGTCGGGCCCAAAGAAGCACATGCCAAAATCTTTCAACAACCAAAAAGGGAAGCAATGATTTGGGCCTCCTCGGGTCGACTGTCTTGGAGGCCTCGTGGGCGGACTTGGCGGCATCTTGGAACCCGCTGGGCCGTCTTGGAGGCTATCTTGGACCATCTTCTTGGCATCGCTCGGACGTGTGCATTTTTTCTTCGGCGAGGACCATCGAGGAGCATCCTTGATCATTTGGCGAAAAAGCCACGCACGAAACCAAAAAATGCAGGGAATGGACGTCCGAGCGATGGCCAGTCTTGAAGGCCATCTTGGGCCGACGTGGCCATCTTGGAGCCATCTTCAGCCGTCTTGGAGGATTGTTTGGGGACGTTTAGGTTGTTTCCGGGCCTTCCGCAGGATTGTTTGGGGACGTGGAGGTTGTTTCCGGACCTTCCGCAGGGCCGGCGGGACGGGCTGACGCCCCAGGGGAGAGTTCTCTTGGCAAAAAAGCCAAAACCAAGAGCGATAGGATTCAGTACGCTGGGCACCCCTGTGGCAAGCCAACAGGGGGCGGCGGATAGATCGTGGCCTTCGGCCCATCCCGCCACCGTGCCTGGGTTGTGGGTTAGAGGCCTCTCGGATGTTCGTTTGGATATCGTGGGAAGCCTCTCGGGAGCCTCTTGGAGGCAGTTTTGATGCCTCTGCGGGGCCTTTTTGGGGGGCCTCTTGGGGGCCTCCTGGGGGCGGGCCTCTTGGGGGGGAAGGCTGGAATTGTCGGTTCGTGCTCCCCCTCTTGGGCACGTCTTGGGGCCGTCTTGGGTCCCTCTTGGGTGATCTTGGGAGCTTCTTGGGCCGCTTTGGGGCGGGGATCGTGGGCCGTCTTGGGGCGGTCGCGGGGGCCTCTGAGGCCATCTTGGAGCATCGGAAGCCCGAACACGCGAAAAGCGACAAACATAGAACACACAAGGAACATCAATGATGGTTGCCTCTTTGTGCCCTCTTCGGGGTCCTCTTGGAGCGCTCGTGGGGCTTTTTGGGGGGCCTCTTGGGGACGTCTTGGGCGTCTTGGAGCGCCCTTGGGCTGTCTTGGAGGCCTCTTGGACCCTCTTGGGCGCTTTCTAGGGCCCTCTTGGCCCGTCTCGGGGCTCCCTGGCCTGTTGGAAAGGTAACGCGAGGCGGCCCGGGAACGCGCGGGAGCGCCCATGAAATTTGAGAATTTGGCGGCCCAGCTTTTAGAATAGATAATCCCAGAGTCTTGGGTACAGAATAGAGAACACATGAGAGTCTGGGGGTAACTCCACTTCTTGCCTCGAGGCGCGGTGGCGGATATTCGTATGAGTTCCATTATCTCTGCTCATGCGTTTGGCCTCGTCGGTTGCCTGGGAGTCATTTCTGCCATGACGCAGGACATATGCAGAGTCATGGACAAGAAGCTCGTCATCCTGCTGGAGTCTTTGCGCACTCGTTGCCCCCCTTGTGCAGCTCTCGCGAACGAGGGAGCGGGGGTAGACCGGGGACTGATGGTTCAGCGGGCTGGCGGGATTCGGATTCAGAGGCCCAGAGTTCCCGAAGCAGAGCAGCAAGCGCGTAGCGGCGACTTTTCGGACGACGAGAAGCGAGTACGTAGAGATGGTATTCACTCAAAGAAATAAACGGGCATCTGGGTGCCCAAGGGGCGCCTGTCGAATTGGTTTCTTTGCGAGCGATGCTTCCGATGTTTGCAGGTTCGGATGTTCCCGAGATCTCCCAAGAGGGCGCCAGGAAGTTTCCATAGCCATTTTGGTTCAAGTCATTTGGGCTGAAGCCCTCTTTGCCCAGGACCGACCGAGCCGAGACTCTACCAGCCTGATCTTCAGCATGCCGAAGGGAACCATCAAGAAGTTCTTCGAGGACAAGGGCTTCGGCTTCATCACGCCGGAGGACGGCGGCGAGGACGTGTTCGTACACCGGAAGGTGAACGGTGCGGATCGTACCGCGTACCTCGAGGAAGGTGACGCTGTTGATTACGAGTTGGAGTGGGACGACCGCAAGGGAAAGTACTGCGCGTCGTCTTGCTCTGGTCCCTGGAAGTCGGGCGGCGGCGATGGCGGTGGCGGGGGTGGCGGCTGGGGTGGCGGTGGAGGCGGCAAGGGCGGCGGCAAGGGCGGCGGTGGTGGTTGGGGAAAGGGCGGTGGCGGCTGGTAGCCTCGAGGGTGGTGAAAGCCCCCCAGGTGGGCCGCCGTGGTTCAGCGCGTTTGCCCGTTTCGGAAGATCAGGTACGGGTTAATACTCGGTTGGTTCTGGCCGGGCACGCCGAGTCCATTCAGCGTGCCCGCAATATTCTGGTCTCTGCTTCTGCAGCATTCTGGCTGACCGTGCGCAAGGGTACGTTTAAGCTGCTGCCAGCAGGCCTCGGTGCGTGCACCAGTCGTTTTGCCCGGCCGAGGGATCTCTCTCTCTCTCGGCGTCGTCCGAAGCCGCTCGAGGCCCGCGCTCGGCCAGAGCACAAGAGAAGGGAAAACCGAGGCAGCCAGGAAGGTGCTCGTAGTGTCAAGTCGGGCCTGTCCCTCTACAGGAGGAATATTCAAAATCGTCAATCAATAATATGGGGACAATTTGTGGGGGGTACGTTTGCTTTATACATTTCTATCTATCTATCTATCTATATATATATATATACATATATACCCATATAGATTTAGGAAAACAAAGCAGAGGGGGCCAGGAAGGTCCAAGCAGCCTGCCAGGCGGCCCGAGAGGCCCCACGAGCCGCACGACAGGCCCGCAGGGAGGCCTTCCCCCCAGGGTGCTTGAAAAGCCGAGCCCACAGGTCACCACGAGTTGCATCCTGCTCCGATCGCCCAACGAGCTCCACCCTGCCGCCGAACTCCTCTGAGCCCATCCAGCCGAAGAGCTCGGCGAGGTGTGCGAGGCGGGGCGCGGTACGCGAGCGACACGTAGGGAGGAGCCCGGGCCAGGAGCCCGCGGGCCGCTTGCGGATCATCGAGCCACAGGGAGGGACACAGCCAGTATCGCTCAAGCGGCACCCATCCCCATCCTCATCCTCGGATGCACTAAGACGGGGTCAATGCAAATTGGGGTCAGCCAGGGCACCGGATACTGCAGGGATCGTGCGAAGCCGCCCTGTGGCTGACCCGGGTTAGCGAGCCGCTCGTGGCCGCGAGGCGGCCGCGCATATTGGTTGACCTGGGTTTTCGAAGCCCTGCGTTGCGGTTTTTGTTCCTTCCATTGCAGTTTGCAGTTTTTTGGTTTCCTGCTGACCCGGGTCTGGATTGACCCAGGTCAGAAGATCCCCGACATTCCTTTCGAGGCCCCCACCAAATTACCACCCCAGTTAGGGATACGCCCCTCGAAACCCAAAGGAAACGGCCCATGTCCCCATCCAGGGGCGTACATCGGCCAGTGGGGCCCAGGCCACGCCGCTGGGGATACGGGGATCGGATAGACGATGCTCACACAGACAATCCGGCGTCTCGAAACGTAGCACCCCGCAATTGCGGATAAGAGTGAAGGGGCGGGCGCGGGCGACGCGGGCGCCGTCGAGCCGGCGGACCTCGTGGCCCCCACCTTCCTTGTCGATGGCGCTCTCCTCCACCTCCTCCTCCTCCTCCTCCTTCTCCTCCTCTTCCTCCTCCTTCTCCTCCTCCTCTTCCTCGTCCTCATCGTCATCGTCATCCTCCTCCTCCACCTCGTCCTCCTCCTCCTCTTCTTCCTCGTCCTCCCTCTCCCCCCCTCGTCTTTTCATCATGGTCCTCCCATTGTCGTCCTCCCCCTCATCGGCCTCCATCATCGTCCTCCCATTGTCGTCCATCATCATCATCCTCCCCCTCCTCCTCGTCCTCCTCCTCCCCCTCCTCCCCCTCGTCCTCCTGCTCCTCCTCCTTTTCTTTCTCCACGTTCTCCTTACATCCTCTCTTCTTCCACGTTCTCCTCGTCCCCTGTTTACTCATCCTGCCTCCCCCTCCTTTCCCAAGATAACTGCAACGCAATCCTTTTTTCCACTTTATGCTCCCCGCCTTCTCTGATCAAGGCAACTCGCCAGGGCAAAGTTGCTGGACGGGCTGGCGTGGATGTGCGGGGCGTGAAGAGGTCCTTGCGGGCTCAGACGGCATGCAAGAATCCGCCGCCGCGCTTGTGCGGCATTGGTTTGTTCAGTGAACGTGGTTTAGGTCGCGGGTGGGTCGCGGGCTCTCCACCTCCACCTGGAAGGAATGCAAAAGCAGCCCGCCGCAAGCGCCAAAAAATTGGTTCGTACACGGAACGAGGTTTGGGTCGCGGGTGGGCCGCGGGTTCTCCACAGGGAACGAATGCAAAGGATGCCCGCCGCAGGCGCCGAAAATGTGGTTTGTACCCTGAACGTGGTCGCGGGTGGGCCGCGGGCTCTCCACCTGAAACGAATGCAAAATATGCCCGCCGCAGGCGCCGAAAAATGTGGTTTGTACCCTGAACGTGGTTTGGGTCGCGAGTTGGTCACGGGATGTGTCGCGGGCTCTCCACTTGGAAGGAATGCAAAAATACCCGCCGCAGGCGCCGAAAATTGTGGTTTGTACTTTGAAAGTGGTTTGGGTCGAAGGTGGGTCGCGGGTGGGTCGCGGGGTAGGTCGCGGGCGGGTCGCGGGTGGGTCGCGGGTGGGTCGCGGGTGGGTCGCGGGTGGGTCGCGGGGTCGCGGGTGGGTCGCGGGTGGGTCGCGGGTGGGTCGCGGGTGGGTCGCGGGGTGGGTCGCGGGGTGGGTCGCGGGTGGGTCGCGGGTGGGTCGCGGGTGGGTCGCGGGTGGGTCGCGGGGTGGGTCGCGGGGTGGGTCGCGGGTGGGTCGGGTTGCGGGTGGGACGACGACAACAAACAACAACAACAACAACAACAACAACAACAACAACAACAACAACAACAACAACAACAACAACAACACCAACAACAACAGCAGCAGCAACAACAACAACAACCAACAACAACAACAACAACAATAATCCGCACCGCGGAATTCCACATCAGCCGCGCACCCAGGGACAGTGAATGACCGTTCGGCCCCCTCGCTCTGATATCAGAGGCTGAGCTGTTTCGTGGTGTTCTGCCTTCTTGGGGCCCTCACCAGGCCTCTGGACCGTCGAGCAACGACGCGAGAGGAGAGGCCAGTCCCTCGGCAGCGGTCGAGAGAGGTCCTGGGCCCGTGTCGCGACAGGATCGAGAGAAGGCGGACGTCAGGGGATGAGCACGCGCCACGAGCCTCATGATGTTCCAACCTGCTTTCGCCTTGATCACCAGAACGAATTTCGAACACCAATAATGCACCGAAATTGGAGATGCTTCACGTGTCGTGCCCTGGGAGGCGACACTCGTTCGACACTGTTTCGATACTCTTCCGGGTGCTGGAAATTATTATGGGAGGTGGTCCTGAAGTGCGCTGGGAACAAGATGACACGAGCCACCGGCCCAAGAGGCCCCCAAGACGGCTCCAAGAGCGCGCCTCGATGGGGAGCCCGAGCGGACATGTCGAACCTTCCGCCCTGAGGAGCTCCCAGGAGGCCCCAAGGGGTTCCCCAGAGGCCCCAAGAAGCCCACAGGAGGCCCCCAGGACACCCGAACAGGCCCCAAATTCCCCCCCAGAGGCTCCCGAGAGCCTTCCCAAGAGACCCCAAGAAACATCCCTGAGGACCCAGGCCCACGTCAGCGTCGTCGTCGCCGCCGCCGCCACCGCCGCCGCCGCCGTCGTCAACGCCTTCGGGTTCGGCGGCACCAGCCGTAAGTCGGGTTGACCCAAAAGGGGGTCCAGCGACAAGGGTGGTGCAATAGATCTGGTGCAATAGATTTGTGGGGTTGCAATACATTTGGGGCGTGCAGTACATTCCGGGGCGCAAACGTAGTGCTGGGTTGTCGCGTGCAATACACGAGTTGCAACGCAGTGCAACACAGTTCTCCAGCGCAGGACGTTTGCAGTACACTTGTCCCAAATCTATTGCACCACCCCCTTGCAGCTGGACCCCCTTTTGGGTCGGGGCTGGACAGAACCCCCAACAGTGGCACGTCGATTAGTGAATTGCCCGTTTTCGGTTCTCGAGAGGGCGCCGCGGCCGTCATTTTCCAGGCTTGCGCCCGCCAGGTTCGGGCCTCGGGTCGTTTTCACCAAGCCACGTTTTGCTAAAGGGAGGCCTGTCCATCCCCGATTGGGTCGCCCAGAGCAAGGCCTCCGCAGTCGAGCAGGCGGCCGTCTGGGAAGGAGCAGCGTGCGCCACGCGCCGCGGGGCCGCGGGCCGCCGCCTCCCACGGGAGGAGGCCCCGCGCGCACGCGCCGCGGGGGGGGGAAGCGCGGGCCGCCAGGTCGCGGTGCGCCGGTCGCCCTCTCGCCCCCGGGCGTTGGGCTCCTCCTCCTCCTCCTCCTCCTCCTCCTCCTCCTCCTTTTCCTCCTCCTCCTCCTCCTCCTCCTCCTCCTCTTCCTCCTCCTCCTCCTCCTCCTCCTCCTCCTCCTCCTCCTCCTCCTCCTCCTCGGGTCGCCCACGGCCCCAGGGGAAGCCGTGCAGTGCCAGCATCCCGTCCCGAGTCGTTCTCCTTGGCGGTGCTGGGGCCCGAAGCTGGCTCCCGGAGTGCCTCGCAATCGCGAGAGGGAGCGCCGTCTCGGCCTCTGGCGCCGCCGGGTGTCTGGGGAGGAGGTCGGAGGGCACGCCTCCAGGCGCTGGGCGTGGGTGCCTCCTCCCTGCAGCTGGCGGAGGATGCCCTCTCGGCCCGGCGGCGCGAGGATCCTGCGACCGCGGCGTCGAACGACTACCTGCGCGCCGACAAGGCGCCGCTTCCCCCCGCCGTGCCCTCGGAGGGGCTCTCTGCTCGGGGCGGGGGCGGCCAAGAGGGGGGCGATGTCCGGAGGGGGGGGGGAGATCATGGCGGGCGGAGGGGGGGGGCGATGTCGGAGGGGAGATCGTGGCGGGGGCGGACGGGAGATCCTGGCGCGGGGAGGGGCGATGACCGGGGGCCGAGGGGGAGGCGATGCGGGGGGGGGGGGGGCAGATGATCTACCAAGTGGGGGGCGGCCAAGAGAGGGGGGCGACGACAAGGGAGGGAGGAGGGGAGATTATCGAAGACGCTAAAACCACATAATCATAAACTTCGGCGATCCGCGCAGATTTCTTAGATCCGCACCTGGGCCCCCCCGGCGCCGCCCCTGGCGCGCTCGCTCCGCGCGCCAGGGAGGGGAGGTCCAGCGCGGATCCAAGAACTCCGCGCGGAACGCCACAAGTGTGTGTGTGTGTGTGTGTGTGTGTGTGCGTGTGCGCGTGTGCGCGTGTGCGCGTGTGCGCGTGTGCGCGTGTGCGCGTGTGCGCGTGTGCGCGCGTGCGCGCGTGCGCGCGTGCGTGTGTGCGTGCGTGCGTGCGTGCGTGCGTGCGTGCGTGCGTGCGCGTGTGCGCGTGTGCGCGTGCGTGCGTGTGCGCATGTGCGCGTGTGCGCGTGTGCGCGCGTGCGTGTGCGCGTGCGCGTGCGTGCGTGCGTGCGTGCGTGCGTGCGCGTGTGCGCGTGTGCGCGTGTGCGCGTGTGCGCGTGTGCGCGCGTGCGTGTGTGCGTGCGCGTGCGTGCGTGCGTGCGTGCGTGCGTGCGCGTGTGCGCGTGTGCGCGTGCGTGCGTGTGCGCATGTGCGCGTGTGCGCGTGTGCGCGCGTGCGTGTGCGCGTGCGCGTGCGTGCGTGCGTGCGTGCGTGCGTGCGCGTGTGCGCGTGTGCGCGTGTGCGCGTGTGCGCGTGTGCGCGCGTGCGTGTGTGCGTGCGCGTGCGTGCGTGCGTGCGTGCGTGCGTGCGCGTGTGCGCGTGTGCGCGTGCGTGCGTGTGCGCATGTGCGCGTGTGCGCGTGTGCGCG
>CAUYUJ010018105.1:210520-214353 GCA_963575745.1 Prorocentrum cordatum | reverse complement strand
GGGGACTGGCTCGGGGGGGGGGACCCAGAATCGGCCGATGCGTCGCTGTGGTGCAACCGTGGGCCCCCAACAGTCAAGCCGGACAACCCTAGGCGGAGCAGAGGGCCAGGCCCCGACTGGCCATCGCTCGGACGTTCATTCCCTGTGTTTTTTTTGGTTTCGTGCGTGGTTTTTTCGCCAGATGATCAAGGATGCTCATCGATGGTCTTCGCCGAAGAAAAAATGCACACGTCCGAGCGATGCCAAGCCGAGTGGCGACAAATGGACGCTGGGGGGTCGGCGCTCCCCGACCCCCGGGGGCCAGTCCCCCCGTGTGCCGCTGCCCCTGGGGAGAGCAGCGGCAGGCGGCGGCAGGCCCCGGTCGGAGGCGCGGGGGCGCGAGGCGGGGGCGCGCGCCTGAGCCTTCGTGGGCGCTGCACGCCTGGATGGTCCATGAGCGGTCCTGCGCTCTGTCGGGGGGGGGAGCGGCTTGGGGAGAAGGGAGTCAGAGGGGTCAGAGGAAGAAGAAGAAGAAGAAGAAGAAGAAGGAACAAAAATAAAAAGGGGTAAGAAGAGGTGAAGGAGGAATAATGAGAAGAAGAAGAAGAGGAGGGGGAGGAGGGGAAAGACGCATCAACGGTGCCTGCGCCCTCCTGTCCCAGGTCCCATCCTCGAAGTCTTTCCAGGCCACCTTTTCCCCTACAGGAAGCGCCCCCGTTGAACGACCAGCCCCCGATGGGCATTCCTTCCAGGCGAAAGCCCAGTTTCGAGAAGGAACTGCCTTGCATTCTTCTGGCGAATAACAAGGAATGCGAAGAGCCAGTATGATCATATAGTTCAACGAAGTGCCAAGCAAGACCCTGGTTTTCGAAAAAGGATCGCCCCCCCATCTGCGAAATCGTTCGACAAGTCTACAAATATAGAATAGTCGCACGCGAGAGCCCTGTTTTGAAAAAGAACCGACCTCCATCCGTGCAGATGGTTCAACTGGCTGGCCAAACAAATCCAGAACATCTCAGCGAAAACCATCTTTTGAACAGGAGCCGCGCTCAACTCCCGTACGCGTTGCAAGACTTCAAGACGGATGTGCCCAGCGCCAAGGCGAGAGCGCCATTAAAAAAAACGGCCCCCCTCTCCATCCCTGCAGTTGCTGCAGAACTTTGAAGACGAACGTGCGCGGCCAGGCCTCGAACCTCCACTGTCCTGGGTCGGCGCTGGGCGACCTGACCGCGCTCCATGATACCGCTTTTTTGTTTCCTAGCGACAACCTTCGGACCTGCACACCCGGCAAGGTCCTGTGATCTGGGGGGGGCGTGGGCGGGCCCCACATTGGAGGCCTGGGGGTGGACACCAACACCAAGACAAGGGGGCGCCTCCACCGGGAGAAAGATGATGCTGATTGTTGGTATCGGTCGTAAGCTCTCGGCCATCGACAAGCCCAATCTTCCGACCACCACCGAGATCGGGATCATCTTCCTTCGGTGGAGGCACACCGCCGATGTTGGTGCTGGTGCCGCTACAATCAACCCGCACGCATCACCCTGCAATTGCGGATAAGAGTGAGGGGGCGGGGTGCGGGCGACGCAGGCGTCGAGCCGGCGGACCTCGTGGCCCTCACCTTCCCTGTCGATGGCGCCCTCCTCCTCCTCCTCCTCCTCCTGCTCCTCCTCCTCCTTTTCCTCGTCCGCTTTGGCTTGTTCAATGAACGTAGTTTGGGTCGCGGGTGGGCCGAGGGCTCCCCACCTCCACCTGGAAGGAATTCTAAAAAAAACCCGCCGCAGGCGCCGCAGAGGTATATTTGCACACTGAACGCGGTTTGGGTCGCGGGTGCGTCGCAGGTTCTCCACCTGGAGCAAATGTACAAGAAGTCCGCCGCAGGCGCCGAAAATTTTGGGTGGGTCGCGGGGTGGGTCGCGGGTGGGTCGCGGGTGGGTCGCGGGTGGGTCGCGGGTGGGGTCGCGGGCGGCGGTTTGGGTCGCGGGTGGGTCGCAGGTTCTCCACCTGGAACGAATGCGCAAGAAGCCCGCCGCAGGCGCCGAAAATTTTGGGTGGGTCGCGGGTCTGGGTCGCGGGTGGGTCGCGGGTGGGTCGCGGTGGGTCACGGGTGGGTCGCGGGTGGGTCGCGGTGTCGGGTGCCGGGGTGGCGTTGCGGGGTGGTGGTTCGCGGGTGGGTCGCGGTATTCGTGTCGCGGGTGCCGGTCGCGGTGGTGTCGCGGGGCGGGGTTGTCGCCGGGGGAGGTGCTCGGGTGTGGGTCGCGGGGGTCGCGGGCCTGTGGGGTCGAGGGTGTGGGTCGCGTGTGTTGGGTCGCAGGTTGGGTCGCGGGGTGGTCGCGGGTGGCGTGTGGTCGCGGGGTTCCCGTGGGTCGCGGTGGGTCGCAGGTGGGTCGCGGGCGCGGTTTGGGTCGCGGTGGGTCGCAGGTTCTCCACCCCGAACGAATGCACAAAAAACCCGCCGCAGGCGCCGAAAATTTTGGGTGGGTCGCGGGGCAGGTCGCGGGTGGGTCGCGGGTGGGTCGCGATGGGTCGCGGGTGGGTCGCGGTGGGTCGCGGGTGGGTCGCGGGTGGGTCGCGGGTGGGTCGCGGGGTGGGTCGCGGGTGGATCGCGGGTGGGTCGCCGGTGGGTCGCGGGTAGGTCGCCGGGCGGGTCTCGGGGTGGGTCGCGGGCGGGTCGCGGGGTGGGTCGCGGGTGGGTCGCGGGTGGGTCGCGGGGTGGGTCGCGGGTGGGTCGCGGGGTGGGTCGCGGGTGGGTCGCGGGGTGGGTCGCGGTGGATCGCGGAGTGGGTCGGGGGTGGGTCGCGGTGGTGGGTCGCGGTGGTGGGTCGCGCGGTGGTGGTTTCGCAGGTTGTTGGGTCGCCGGTGGGTCGCGGTGTGAGTATCGCCTGGAGGGGTCGCGGAGTGTGGGGTCGTGGGAGGGTCGCGGGTGGGTCGCGGTGTGCGGTCGCTGGGGTGGTCGACCGTACATTTGGGTCGCGGGGTGGTCGCAGGTGTGGTCGCGGGGTGGGTCGCGGGTGGGTCGCGGTGGGTCGCGGGGGGGTCGCGGATGCTGGCGGTCGGAATCAACAACAACAAACAACAAGCCCAATACACAGCAACAAAACAACAACAATAACTATACGCAGAACACGGGCAATTAACAAGCACAATTAAACAACAACTTTATCAGTAAAACCAAACAACAACACAACCCCATAACAAACAACAACAACAACAACTACAACAGCATCAACACAACAACAAAACAGCAGCAGCAGCAGTAACAACAACAACAACAACAACAACAACAACAACAACAACAACAACAACAACAACAACAATTACTAGCACGTGGGGACACACCGTTTTCACCAGTGCCAGGGTTTTCATAGGAGGCGGGCAATACCCCCACTTTGTGGGGGGGCCGGTTCAAGCTCTACAAAATTTCCAAACGACTCTTCGCCACCACCACACCCAGCTTCCCGCCCTATGACGTTCGGACACTTCACTTCGTGGCATGCGGACGACCGTGGCTACTATTCAGGGCCCCGCGGCCGACGACGACGGCGTGCGCGCGCGATGAAAAAACGAATGTGTCCCGCATGGTATTATTTGACAGGGATGATGGCCCTGGCAGGTGCGCAACCGTTGTCGCAGAAGTTCGAAAAAGTTGCTCGCAAAAGCCCGTATGACAGAAATGTTTAAAAAGTGTTGGTTTTCCTACGAATCCGCAAGAGCGCGCGGGATGAGATTTTGACATTTTTTTGTTGAAAAACCATTGGTTTTTTGATGTTTTTATTTTAAAATCGCTCCGAACACTAAGCTTTTGGAAGGATTTCGTCTTGCGCGCGCGAATGTCCACTTTACCTTATTTTTTGCAA
>CAUYUJ010018105.1:165520-208020 GCA_963575745.1 Prorocentrum cordatum | reverse complement strand
GGGCCACTGAGGGTAGCAACTGGGCCACGTAGGACAGTGAAGGGGACACAAATGGCGACAGCGGGGCCACGAAGGGCATGCACATGGGGCCACAACGGGCGCGACTCCTGGGTGCCTGGGTGTCGGGCGCGCGGCGCTTGGGCAAATCCGCAGGGAATTCCCACGCCAAGGCCTTCTTCAGTAAGTTGCAAGCAACGGTCTCAGCGACTTGTAGCATTGGCAAGCTTTAATTGGAGCGCGACTCCAGAGCGCGGGAGGAAGATGAGCGATTCCTGAATAATTGCAAGGAGTCCCAAGCGAGAGCGCGATTCCTGAATAAAATGCGAGGAAGTCTCGGGCGGGAGCGGGGGTCCTGGCTAAATTGTAAGGAAGTCTCAAGCGGGAACCGTTGTTGTTGTAACCCGGGGGCCAGGGGGCCAGTTTGAGCAGGAAGACTTTCCCTTTCAAAAAACAAGGTGCGAGCGTCGAGGGGCACACTTTGATTCAGAAATATCCCGGCAAAGCAACCTAACAGCGATGTGTAGGAGCATATCTGGAAGCATTCCCCTTAAGATTCAAATGAGAATCCAGTTGTAGAATTCTGCTGTTCTCGCAGTCGTAGTCGCATTCGCGATGACAGTCGCAGTGGCAACGGCAGTCGCAGTCACAGCCTCAGCCTCAGCCTGCCTCAGCCTCAGCCTCCGACTGCCTCAGCCTCAGCCTCAGCTTTGTTACCTCCGCTTCAGCCCTTCAGCCTCAGTCTGCCTTCAGCCTCGTCAGCACGCTTCAGGCTGACCTCAGCCTCAGCTGCATCGCCTCAGCCTCAGCTCAGCCTGCCTCAGCATCAGCCTCAGCCTCAGCCTCAGCCTCAGCCTGCCTCGGCCTCAGCCTCACCCTGCTTCAGCTCAGCCTCAGTCTGCCTTCAGCCTCGGCCTCAGCCTCAGCCTGCCTCATCCCCAAGCCTACCTCAGCCTCAGCATCAGCTGCCTCAGCATTCAAAATGTGGCCCTGGGAAATGGATGGAGGGAATGGGAGTTTTGGGAACTCGAAGAGCACGAAGTGGCCTACAGTTGGCTCCGGGCATTCAAAATGTGGCCCGGGAATGGAGTTCTGAGAACTCGAAGACCACGAAGTGGCCTACAGTTGGCTCCGGGCATTCAAAATGTGGCCCGGGAATGGAGTTCTGGGGACTCGAAGACCACGAAGTGGCCTACAGTTGGCTCCGGGCATTCAAAATGTGGCCGGGGAATGGAGTTCTGGGAAGTCGAAGACCACGAAGTGGCCTACAGTTGGCTCCGGGCATTCAGAATGTGGCCCGGGAATGGAGTTCTGGGAGGTCGAAGAGCACGAAGTGTGTGACTGTTTGCGAAAAGCGCATTCGGACACGAGTTCTGACACAGCTCCCCGGATGCCGCCCCGACCCCCCTGTGGAGTCATCTGCTGCTCTCTTTTGACACCACTAGAAACCTATCAGCAAAAGCTGTTAGGTAAAAACAATATGCACCGGTGGGGGGGATCAACAATAATCATTTTTCAGAAATGAGAATTCAACAACAACAACAACAACAACAACAGCACCAACACCAACACCAACACCAACACCAACAACAACAACAACAACAACAACAGCAACAGCAACAGCAACAGCAACAGCAACAGCAACAGCAACACCACCACCACCACCACCAACAACAACAACAACAATCACTTTACCCGAACGCTCAGTGTTCTCACCAGTGCCAGGGTTTTCATGCGACGCCAGCCAATACCCCCACTTTGTGGGGGGGCAATGCAAGCTCTACCAAATATCCCCACGACTCTTCGCCACCACCCACACCCAGCTTCCCGCCCTATGACGTTCGGACACGTCACTTCGTGGCCTGCGGACGACCGTGGCTACTACACTGGCGTGGAGTACACACCCACAGAAGTTGTTAAGCCTACGTTCGTACACCCACAGAAGTTGTTAAGCCTTGTTAACCCACAGAAGTTGTTAACCCACGGTGCGATTCGTGTGATTTTATGATGCGCGGTGCTAAAATTCTTAAGGAGCCCAATGGTTTTTGGAGATTTCGGCGTGCGCGCGCGAAGAAAAAACGAATGTGTCCCGCATGGTATTATTTGACAGGGATGATGGCCCTGGCAGGTGCGCAACCGTTGTCGCAGAAGTTCGAAAAAGTTGCTCGCAAAAGCCCGTTTTTTGACAGAATCGTTTAAAAAGTGTTGGGTTTCCTTTTGAACTTGTCGTATTTTATGTAATTTAAACCTCTTCCTACCTATTTACGAATCCGCAAGAGCGCGCGGGATGAGATTTTGACATTTTTTGTTGAAAAACCATTGGTTTTTTGATGTTTTTATGTTAAAATCGCTCCGAACACTAAGCTTTTGGAAGGATTTCGTCTTGCGCGCGCGAATGTCCACTTTACCTTATTTTTTGCAAAGGATTCTTGAAATATGATTATATTAGAACAAGAAATGTCATTTTATAGTGTTTTTTGCAAGGGAAAGCGGGGGGAACAAAACAACCGGATCTTGATCACATCGAATTACCTGAGGCTTCCTCACGAAAATGATGAAAATGTAGCTGCGGCCTAGGCGGCGCAGGGGGGCCGTGCACCAGGGGCCCCAACAATAATTATTCTTTAGAATTAATAATGTTCAACAACTAAGGACAAGGACAATTCTCTGGACCCGAGCCGGCTCGGGGCTCCTCCAGCACCTCTCCTCCTTTGGGGCCGGCAGCGAGCCCTTCCCAGGCCCTGGAGGCGTCCGGGGGACCCCCGACATCACAAACACCAAACAACGGTCGGTTAATTAATTATCCCGGCAAAGCAACCTAACAGCGATGTGTAGAAGCATATCTGGAAGCATTCCCCTTAAGATTCAAATGAGAATCCAGTTGTAGAGTTCTGCTGTTCTCGCAGTCGTAGTCGCATTCGCGATGACAGTCGCAGTGGCAACGGCAGTCGCAGTCACAGCCTCAGCCTCAGCCTGCCTCAGCCTCAGCCTCAGCCTGCCTCAGCCTCAGCCTGCCTCAGCCTCAGCCTCAGCCTGCTTCAGCCCCAGCCTCAGTCTGCCTTCAGCCTCGGCCTCAGCCTCAGCCTGCCTCAGCCTCAGCCTGCATGAGCCTCAGCCTCAGCCTCAGCCTGCCTCAGCCTCAGCCTGCCTCAGCCTCAGCCTCAGCCTGCTTAGCCTCAGCCTCAGTCTGCCTTCAGCCTCGGCCTCAGCCTCAGCCTGCCTCAGCCTCAGCCTGCATCAGCCTCAGCCTCAGCCTCAGCCTGCCTCAGCATCAGCCTGTCTCAGCCTCAGCCTCAGCCTGCCTCAGCCTCAGCCTCAGCCTGCTTCAGCCTCAGCCTCAGTCTGCCTTCAGCCTCGGCCTCAGCCTCAGCCTGCCTCAGCCTCAGCCTGCCTCAGCCTCAGCCTCAGCCTGCCTCAGCCTCAGCCTCAGCCTGCTTCAGCCTCAGCCTCAGTCTGCATTCAGCCTCGGCCTCAGCCTCAGCCTGCCTCAGCCTCAGCCTGCATCAGCCTCAGCCTCAGCCTCAGCCTGCCTCAGCATCAGCCTGCCTCAGCGTCTGCCACAGCCTGCCTCAGCCTCAGTCTGCCTTCAGCCTCAGCCTCAGCCTCAGCCTGCCTCAGCATCAGCCTGCCTCA
Source organism: Prorocentrum cordatum (assembly GCA_963575745.1). NCBI lineage: Eukaryota > Dinophyceae > Prorocentrales > Prorocentraceae > Prorocentrum > Prorocentrum cordatum. Next base: position 204,390 of record CAUYUJ010018105.1, on the reverse strand, counting down.
GCCTCAGCCTCAGCCTCAGCCTGCCTCAGCCTCAGCCTGCCTCAGCGTCTGCCTCAGCCTGCCTTCAGCCTCGGCCTCAGCCTCAGCCTGCCTCAGCCTCATCAGCCTCAGCCTGCCTGCCTCAGCCTCAGCATCAGCATCAGCATCACCATTCTCAGCCTCTGCATCAGCATCAAAATGTGGCCCGGGAATGAATTTCTGGGAACTCGAAGACCACGAAGTGGCCTACAGTTGGCTCCGGGCATTCAAAATGTGGCCCGGGAATGGAGTTCTGGGCACTCGAAGAGCACGAAATGGCCTACAGTTCCGGGCATTCAAAATGTTGCCCGGGAATTGAGTTCTGGGCACTCGAAGAGCACGAAGTGGCCTACAGTTGGCTCCGGGCACTCAGAATGTGGCCCGGGAATGGAGTTCTTGGAAGTCGAAGAGCACGAAGTGGCCTACAGTTGGCTCCGGGCATTCAAAATGTGGCCCGGGAATGGAGTTCTGGGAAGTCGAAGAGCACGAAGTGGCCTACAGTTGGCTCCGGGCATTCAGAATGTGGCCCGGGAATGGAGTTCTGGGAACTCGAAGACCACGAAGTGTGTGACTGTTTGCGAAAAGCGCATTCGGACACGAGTTCGGACACAGCTCCCCGGATGCCGCCCCGACCCCCCTGTGGAGTCATCTGCTGCTCTCTTTTGAACCTACTAGAAACCTATCAGCAAACGCTGTTAGGTATATATATATATATATGTTTAAAATAAAAAAAAAGCAACCTAACAGCAATGTGTAGAAGCATATATGGAAGCATTCCCCTTAAGATTCAGATGAGAATCCAGTTGTAGAGTTCTGCTGTTCTCGCAGTCGCAGTCGCATTCGCGATGACAGTCGCTGTGGCAGCGGCAGTCGCAGTCACAGCCTCAGCCTGCCTCAGTATCAGCCTGCCTCAGCCTCAGCCTCAGCCTGCCTCAGCCTCAGCCTCAGCCTGCCTCAGCCTCAGCCTGCCTCAGTATCAGCCTGCTTCAGCCTCAGCCTCAGCCTGCCTCAGCCTCAGCCTCAGCCTGCTTCAGCCTCAGCCTCAGCCTCAGCCTTCAGCCTCGGCCTCAGCCTCAGCCTGCCTCAGCCTCAGCTTGCATCAGCCTCAGCCTCAGCCTGCCTCAGCATCAGCCTGCCTCAGTCTCAGCCTCAGCCTGCCTCAGCCTCAGCCTCAGCCTGCTTCAGCCTCAGCCTCAGTCTGCCTTCAGCCTCAGCCTCTGTGCCTCAGCCTGCCTCAGCCTCAGCCTGCCTCAGTATCAGCCTGCTTCAGCCTCAGCCTCAGCCTGCCTCAGCCTCAGCCTCAGCCTCACCCTCAGCCTCAGCCTCAGCCTGCCTCAGCCTCAGCCTGCCTCAGCCTCAGCCTCAGCCTGCCTCAGCATCAGCCTGCCTCAGTCTCAGCCTCAGCCTGCCTCAGCCTCAGCCTGCTTCAGCCTCAGCCTCAGTCTGCCTTCAGATTCAGCCTCTGTGCCTCAGCCTGCCTCAGCATCAGCCTGCATCCGCCTCAGCCTCAGCCTCAGCCTCAGCCTGCCTCAGCATCAGCCTGCCTCAGCGTCTGCCTCAGCCTGCCTCAGCCTCAGTCAGCCTTCAGCCTCAGCCTCAGCCTCAGCCTGCCTCAGCATCAGCCTGCCTCAGCCTCAGCCTCAGCCTCAGCCTGCCTCAGCCTCAGCCTGCCGCAGCGTCTGCCTCAGCCTGCCTTCAGCCTCGGCCTCAGCCTCAGCCTGCCTCAGCCTCATCAGCCTCAGCATGCCTGCCTCAGCCTCAGCCTCAGCATCAGCATCACCATTCTCAGCCTCTGCATCAAGAATTCAAAATGTGGCCCGGAATGGAGTTCTGGGAACTCGAAGAGCACGAAGTGGCCTACAGTTGGCTCCGGGCATTCAAAATGTGGCCCGGGAATGGAGTTCTGGGCACTCGAAGAGCACGAAGTGGCCTACAGTTGGCTCCGGGCATTCAAAATGTGGCCCGGGAATGGAGTTCTGGGCACTCGAAGAGCACGAAGTGGCCTACAGTTGGCTCCGGGCATTCAAAATGTGGCCCGGGAATGGAGTTCTGGGAACTCGAAGAGCACGAAGTGGCCTACAGTTGGCTCCGGGCATTCAAAATGTGGACCAGGAATGGAGTTTTGGGAACTCGAAGAGCACGAAGTGTGTGTGACTGTTTGCGAAAAACGCATTCGGACACGAGTTCGGACACAGTTCCCCGGGTCCCGCCCCGACCGCCCTGTGGAGTCATCTGCTGCTCTCTTTTGACACCACTAGAAACCTCAGCAAAAGCTGTTAGGTAAAAACTCCACCTCTATGAGAGGTGGATCCATCCTTCATGCCATGTTGCAATGTCTGCACCAGCGAAGCTCTGGAATCCTATGGGAATCCGATGGGAATCCAATGGGAGACCTACGAATCCTATAGGAATCCAATGGGAATCCTACGAATCCTATAGGAATCCGATGGGAATCCTATAAGAATCCGATGGGAATCCTGAAAATCCTACAGGAATCCGATGGGAATCCGACGAATCCTATAGGAATCCGATGGGAATCCTACGAATCCTATAGGAATCCAATGGGAATCCTGCGAATCCTATAGGAATCCGATGGGGAACCTGCGAATCCTATAGGAATCCGATGGGAATCCTACGAATCCTATAGGAATCCGATGGGAATCCTACGAATCCTATAGGAATCCGATAGGATTCCTATGAATCCTACACGAATCCTATAGGAATCCTCTATAGGTCCTATATGGATCCTGTAGGAATCCTATGGGAATCCTACGAATCCTATGGGAATCCGATGGGAATCCGACGAATCCGATGGGAATCCAGTCCGACGACCACTACTACTTCCACGACTACTACTGCTACTACTACTACCACTACTACTACGACTGTTACTACTACCGCCACGACCTTTATTAATGCATTTTGTCTACTACGTGAAATCTCAACGCAACTACTAGTACCACTACTACTAGTACTGGAGCACGCGCAATCCACCAACCAGCCAGGTAGCCGAGCGAGCCGCTCATCTGACCTCTATGGGGCCAGCTGGGATCTCCACAGGGGTTCCATAATACCTACTGGGCTCGATAGGGGTCCCAGAGGACCGACTAGGATCTCTATAGGGGTCCCCTCAGACCTACTGATACTACTGATACTATAGGATCCTCATAATACTCCTGTAGTTTATATGATTGCTAAGATTCCTTGTGGGTTCCTATAGATTCCTATCGGATTCTTAACGGATCCGACAGGAATCCTATAGGAATCCTATGAATCCTATAGGAGTCCTATAGGAATCCTACAAGAATCCGATGGCCCGCGACGGAATCTCCTGGGAACCCAATGGTTCCTATGAGAATCGCATGGGGCTCCTATGGGAACCCCATGATTCCTGTAGGAATCCTATAGGATACCGGTGAATCCTATAGGGATCCTATAGGGATCCTCTAAGAATCCGGTGCATCCTGTACGACTCCTATACGAATCCAACACGAATCTTACACGAATCCTATAGGAATCATATCAGGATCCTATAGCAACCAAATGAATCCTATGCGTCCAATGGGAATCCTATAGGAATCGTATGAGAGAGCGCGCCCACAGGGCCCGAGCAAAGGGGAGGGGGGGCTAGGCTTAAGCTACCCCCCCCCTCCCTTGAGCCGCCCTTGTTGGAAGCCCCCCCCCCTCCCCACGTTTTTTTGCAAGGGGGCACTTGCCCTCCCTCGGAAGCTAACCACCCACCCCGCCTCCCCCCCTTCCAAAGGGGGGGGGGGCGACTCCCTCCCCCCCTTTCGTGCAAAAGGGGGGGGTGGCTTGGAAGCTACCCACCTCCCCCCCCCCTTTGGCCGCCCCGGAAGCTACCCCCCCCTACCCCCCTTTCCAAAGGGGGGGTGCTTAAGCTACCGCCCCCCTCCCTTGGAGCCGCCCTGCTGGAAGCTCCCACCCCCCTCCCCCCCTTTGTGCCAAAGGGGGGGGGGGCTTGGAAGCTTGCCCCCCCCCCTTGCCCCCTTTGGCCGCCCAGCCCCCGGAGCCTCCGCCCTCCCTTTCGCCGACGATCCAAAATGAACAATCCACGATCGAGGATGGACGATCGACGATCAACGATCGACGATCGAAAATCCCAATCGAATCGCTTGCAATCGATTGCACTCCATTCCACTGCAATCCCCCTCCCCACCTCCCTCCGCTCCCTCCCCTCCCTCCACACCCTTCGTTCCATCTCCTCCCTCCCCTCCCTCTCCTCCCCTCCCTCCCTTCCGTCCTGTCCCTCCCCTGCAATCCAATCGATTGAATCGATTGCAATTCAACCGATTGCAATCCAATCGATTGCAATCCAATGGATTGCAATCGAATCGTTTGCAATCCAATGGATTGCAATCGATTGCAACGCAAGTGTATCATTCAACTCGTCCCGTGCCAACGCCCGGGAACGAAAAATTACCCTGGCGACGTACCCAACCCCTGCGCAAACGCGGGGCGCAATAGTTTAGGACACTTTATAAGGGGGGCGATGACGGAGCGAGGGTTACATATGTCTGCAGACGGAATTCGGGAGACTCGCAGGAAACTGGCTTCAGGACAAGGACTAGATAAAGCTGATTAGTTGCAATCCCTGAGCAACCCTAGCCACTTCGAAAGCGGGGATCTCAGATCGCAGCCCCCCAGGGATGGCGAGGTCTAATTTGGGTCCGCGCGTGGCGTCACTGTGCTGGGCCCCCCAGCAGGCCTCGAAAGTGGCGACAGTTTCACAGATCGCAGCCCCCCAGGGATGGCGAGGTCTAATCACGACAGATCGCAGCCCCCCAGGGATGGCGAGGTCTAATTTGGGTCCGCGCGTGGCGTCACTGTGCTGGGCCCCCCAGCAGGCCTCGAAAGTGGCGACAGTTTCACAGATCGCAGCCCCCCAGGGATGGCGAGGTCTAATTTGGGTCCGCCCGTGGCGTCACTGCGCTGGGCCCCCCCAGTAGGCCTCGAAAGTGGCGACAGTTTCACAGATCGCAGGCCCCCGGGGACGGCGGGGTCTAATTTGGGTCCGCGCGTGGCGTCACTGTGCTGGGCCCCCCAGCAGGCCTCGAAAGTGGCGACAGTTTCACAGATCGCAGCCCCCCAGGGATGGCGAGGTCTAATTTGGGTCCGCGCGTGGCGTCACTGTGCTGGGCCCCCCAGCAGGCCTCGAAAGTGGCGACAGTTTCACAGATCGCAGCCCCCCAGGGATGGCGAGGTCTAATTTGGGTCCGCGCGTGGCGTCACTGTGCTGGGCCCCCCAGCAGGCCTCGAAAGTGGCGACAGTTTCACAGATCGCAGCCCCCCGCAAGCAAGACAGGAGGAGGCAAGAGGGAGACGGGACGGGAAGGAGGAAGTGGAGACCACACTGCCCTATTCAAAACGAATACCCAACCAAGGAGGGTTGGGAAAAATACTATCCCCCCGAAAGTTGCACGAAGTGTAATTCGGAAGACGCCAGCCCGTCGGGTTTGGCAGTGTTCGTGTAAGACGGCGGCCAGCTGGGGGAGGAGGAGGCGGAGGATGGGGGAGGCGGAGGGGGAGGAGGAGGAGGGGGAGAAGGAGGAGGAGGAGGACGGACCCAGATAGAAGAGCGCGCCGAGTTCGGGTGACGGACGTGGCGGGGCGGTGGGAAAAGAATTGGAGGAGGAGGAGGAGGAGGAGGCGGAGGAGGAGGGGGAGGAGGAGAGGGAGGAGGAGGATGGGGAAACGGAGGAGGAGGATCACGAGGAGGAGGAGGAGGAGGAAGAGGATGATGATGATGATGATGATGAGGAGGAGGAGGAGGGAGGGAGGAGGAGAGATAAACCGAGGAGGAGGAGGAACGGAACGGAGGGACCCGCGGGGGGAGACGATGAGGATAATTGATGATGATGATGACGATGATGATGGATTGATGAATGATGACATGACTATGAGGAGGATGAGGAGGACGAGGAAGAGGAGGAGGCAAAAGGAAGAAGAGGAGGAGGGAGAGGGGCGGGAATAAATGGAGGCGAAAGGGAGGGCGATGGCTCCGGGAGCTGGGCGGCCAAAGGGGGGAAGGGAGGGGGGGGCTTCAAGCCCCCCCTTTTGCACCAAGGGAGGGAGGGGGGGGGGCTTCCAAAGCCCCCCCCTTTCAAAGCGGGGGTGTGGCTCACCCCAGCTCCATTAAAAGGAGGGAGGGGGGGGGGTAGCTTGGAAGCCCCCTCCCCCCTTTCCGGCCAGGAAAAGGGAGGGGGGGGGGGTAGCTTCCGAAGCCCCCGCCCTTTCAAAGGGGGGGGGGTGGCTCACCCCGGCTCAACTAGAGGGAGGGAGGGGGGGGTAGCTTGGAAGCCCCCCCCCCCTTTCCGAACCACGAAAAGGGGGGGAGGGGGGGGGGCTTCCGAAGCCCCCCCCCCTTTAGCAAGGAAGGGGGGAGGAAGGGTAGCTTCAAGCTGGGGCCCCCCTTTTAGTCTATCGGGCCCCACGCGCGCGCTCTATCTCTACTACTACTACTACTACTACTACTACTACTATACTACTACTACTACTACTACTACTACTACTACTACTACTACTTACTACTACTACTACTATACTACTACTCTACACTACTACTACCACACTACCACCTACTACTACTACCACCACCACCAACTACTACTACTACTACTACTACTACTACTACTACTACTACTACTACTACTACTACTACTACTACTACTACTACTACTACTACTACTACTACTACTACTACTACTACTACTACTACTACTACTACTACTACTACTACTAATGAATGGGCCACCAAGGCCTCGAACATCATATGAAGGATCTGCCGCTGAATATGTTGTTGCGTTTGGGGGCCTGGAAGATGATGTTGATGATGATGGTGATGATGATGATGATGGCCCCAAGGCAGTCTATGGCCCCAAGACAGCCTGTGGCCCCAAGACAGCCTATGGCCCCAAGACAGCCCATGGCCCAAAGACAGCCTGTGGCCCCAAGACAGCCTATGGCCCCAAGACAGCCTATGGCCCCAAGACAGCCTATGGCCCCAAGACAGCCGATGGCCGCAAGACAGCCTATGATGATGATGATGATGATGATGCTGATGCTGATGATGATGATGCAGCAGATGCTGACGACGACGACGACGACAACGGCGACGACGGTCGACGACAACGACGACGACGACGACGACGGTCGACGACGACGACGACGACGACGACGACGACGACGACGATGACGACGACGACGATGACGACGACGACGACTACGACGACGATGACGACGACGACGACGACGGTCGACGACGACGGCAGATGCTGACGACGACGATGACGTCGACGACGACGACGACGACGACGACGACGACGGTCGACGACGATGGATGATGAAGAGCATGATCGTGATGATGTTTTCCCTGCGCGGCGCCACCACCGCCACGCAGTCGCATCATGGTCGCTCCGGCGGGAAGCACAGCGCCACCCAGCGCCAGAGGCAGCGGGGCCCCCATACTGTAGAACCGAATTCTACTGTCGCATCACCGCCAGAGGCAGGCAGGTTATGCTGGCGACCCGCATCTGGAAGTAATCTTCGGGCGGTTTCCAGGAACGACCACACCTGAGAATATCGCTAATACGGCACTCACCGAACGAGTTCAGATATTTACCTGCGACCGTCATCGTCAGAATCATGGGAATGTCCAGGCAGAACAATATTGAGTATGCAACATCGCCAATGGAAGCGTAGGCAATCGTACTTGTGAAGTTGTCGGTACTTTCTATCGGGATACCTGGCACTGGGGACCACCAGGCGGTCCGCATCCACTTTCTCATTCGGGGGCATCTGCTCGCCCATGCATAGATCTCGTCCAAGCTCCAGGACTGCATGTCGTCGTGGGCCACGCCAGAGGCAGTGACACCCGGCCTCCTCCTCCTCCGCTGGGCGCGCCAGGGGCCTGAAGCTGCGCGCGCGATCAGGGCTTCCTGCTCTTCATACTCGTCTCCCCATTTCAAGTATGCGTTTGTAGGTCGGTTCCAGAGATGAAATGCGGCAGATTCAGATGCCATGTTATCAGTTGATGAGAGACAAGCTGCGCTTCATGAACACGGAACGATAGCGCTGCTGAGCAAGATGGGCAACGAATGGCAGTTAAGTGCAGTGATGTCGGACGCATGGTGTTGCGGGCGCGCACTGCTGCGGCGACGACGACGACGACGACGACGACGACGGTCGACGACGACGACGACGACGACGACGACGGGAGGTAGCTTAGCTGCGGCCACTTGCAAGACGCCTGGGCGACGGAGGACGAAGACGACGGAAGACGACGAAGCCGACGACGACGACGGTCGACGGTCGACGCTCGACGACGACGACGACGACGACGACGACGACGACAACGACGACGACGACGACGACGACCACGGTCGACGGCGATGATGAAGAGCATGATCGTCAAGATTTTCCCCAGCGCGGTGCCACCACCGCGAAGCGTAGGTCGGATGATGAGGAGCACGATCGCGATGATTGTTTCCGTCGGAGCAGGGTCGCTCCTACGGAAAGCGCCAAACATAGAACGGACCCAGCCAAAAGTAGAACGGACCAAGCCAAAAGTAGAACGGACCAAGCCAAGAGTAGAACGGACCAAGCAAAAAAAAGGACGGAGCCAAAAGTAGAACGGACAAAGCCAAAAACAGAACGGACCCAGCCAAAAGTAGAACGGACCAAACAAATAATAGAACGGACCAAACAAAAAAAAAAAAAAAAAAACGGACGGAGCCAAAAGAAGAACGGACAAAGCCAAAAGTAGAATGGCCCAAGCCAAAAGTAGAACGGACCAAGCAAAGAGTATAACGGACCAAACAAAAAATAAAACGGACGGAGCCAAAAGTAGAACGGACAAAGCCAAAAGTAGAACGGACCAAGCCAAAAGTAGAAAGGACCAAGCCAAAAGTAGGACGGACCAAGCCAAAAGTAGAAAAGATCAAGGCAAAAGTAGAACGGACAAAACCAAAAGTATAACGGACCACGCCAAAAGTAGGGAGGGCCACGCCGAAATTTGAACGGAAACTCTGTGAAATGAATTTCGCCGTCTCTGATTTGTTCAATTCCCGCGTCTACTGGAAAGCCAGATCTGAATCGGGCAGAGATCTGTTCTCGGGTGAAACAGATGCTGCTTGGCAATATGCAAGGAAGTTCTCCCAGCGCGGTACGATGGCAAGCCATCCAAAAATGCGCATAATGTCAAGATACCAGAAGTAAAAAGAAGAACGGACGAAACCAAAAGTAGAACGGACCACGCCACGAACTAGAACGGACCAAGCCAAAAGTAGAACGGACCCAGCCAAAAGTAAACGGACCACGCCAACTATAGTAGAACCCTGCCAACAGTAGAACGGACGGACAAGTCAAAAGTAGAACGGACCAAGCCAAAAATGAAACGGACCAAGCCACAAGTAGAACGGACCTAGCCAAAAGTAGAACGGACCAAGCCGAAAGTAGAACGGACCAAGCCACAAGTAGAACGGACCAAGCGAAAAATTGAACGGACCAAGCCACAGGTAGAAAGGACCAAGCACGGACCAAGCCAAAAGTAGAACGGACCAAGCCAAAAGTAAGACGGACCAAGCCAAAAGTATAGCGGCGACGACGACGACGACGTCGACGACACGACGACGACGACGATCGACGACGATAATGAGGAGCACGATCGCGATAGTTTTTTCCCTGCGCGGCGCCACCGCCGCCAAGCAGTCGGAGTCGCAGGCTCGCTCCGACGGATAGCGCAGGGCCACCCGGCGCCAGAGGCAGCCGGCGGCTCCCGTTGACGAGCGTTGGTCAGGCGCCCGCCTCCACCAAGTCTGCTTGGACCGCCAGAAGCAGGTCTGTACTCGCCTTATCGCCCCCGATCCCAGGAACACGGCCGCGCCCGCTTCTCGCCCCCCTTCTTAGTAGTGACATGAGGGTGGTCGCGCTTGTGGATGAACATGGGCAGGTCCATGTACATCCTGTAGATGTCGAAGCAAGTGCACAACTTGTGTCCGAGGAAGATCATCTCTGGGAGCGTTACCACTCTGCCTGATCTTATATAAAACCGTAGCGCGCCAGAGGCAGCGCGTTCCTCCATGTGGATCAGCAGCGTTTGGCCGCCACACTCGTCCAGGACCAACTTCACCTGTTCCAGGGCGAGCCTCTCCCCGTTGGCCAGCCATCGTCGCGAACGATGAGTCGTCGCGAACTGGCACGACCAGAACGCAGGGCCCTGGAGGCCCCCCACCAATGGGGTCCACGAGGCGGTCTGCTCGATCAATCTCGCCTCCCCGTCGTGCTTGTTGAACAAGTGCTTCAGGAACTCGGGCGCGGTGCCCACCCGCCGTCGGCTGCGTAGCAGGGCCCATGCAGGGCGCCCACGGCCCAGACACTCGGGAATAATAGTCGGGAAAGCAGGTTGCAGGTTCGGGAAATACAGAGAAAAGAAACTCTCGCCAGGCAAAGTCTCATCTCCGAGTAGTACTCTGAGCGTGCCGAGGTAGTGCATCTTGTGCGTCCAGAAGGCTCGCGGCACTGGGAAAAGTTTGTCTTTCTCGCCCTCGTCGTCGCTCAGGTGGGCGATGCCTTGGCTGAAGTCGCTCGCCTGAGGCACAGGAGGGCACTCTGTCTTCAAGATCTCGACCAACTCGGTCATGCTCTTCTGCCGCTTGTCCAGCAAGTGATAGCTTAGCAGCCACATTGGCGACGAGTCTGTCGGCCAGCCAGGAGGTTCGCGGAAGCGCACTTGACTCGCCCCTTCTTCATCCTCGCCCGCGCCGGGCGGCTCCGACGACACGGACTCCCGATCCTCGCCCTCGCCCGCGTCGGGCGGGCTCCGACGACTCGGCTTCGCGCAGTCGCCCTCGCCCGCGTCGGGCGGCCCCGACGACTCGGACTCCCGATCCTCCTGATCTCCGGAGGCTTCGGGATACCAGTCGCCGTCCATGGTCCAGTGGCTCGTCTCGCTACCGTCTCGGCTGCTGCCCTTCTTGTCCAGGTGCGGATCATGGGAGTCCTCCGAGGGGACCCCCCTCTCAAGTTCACGCTTCGTTTCGTCGACCGCGCCAGAGGAGGCAGCGCCGTGATCCGCACCCGTGCATTCGGTGGGGCACAAAAAGATGGCCCGCGTCCAGCTCGAATAGGTCGAAGAACGCGGCCCGCGCGACAGAGGTTTCCTCTGCGTCCAGCCGGGCCCCTGCGCCCTCCACCACACCCCGACCAGCGTCGGGCGCATCCGTTTCGAAGTCAGCCCGATTTTGAATACCTTTCCAGTCTGAGCGAGACTGAGTGACAGATCGTACGGGCCTTGATCACCTGACGTCGCGCGGCCGACCTCGTCCACCCCCCTGTCGGAGTCCAGCAAGTTCCGCATGCGGTCGGGCCTCATCGTCGCCGCAGGGGGCGCGTCTTCGCCAACGCCGCCACGCGCTGAATGCTCGTGGTGTGCTGGTACTCCTCGCCAGAGGCAGAGTCCGTATAGGTGAACGACTCGAACGACGTCGACGAATGCGACGTCATCCATGGCCGAACACTGATGGCCGCGAGCGGCCCTGCCCTGGCGATGGCCCAGGCGCGGCAGCCCCACGCCTGGGGCCCTCGTCTTGACAAACACCGGCTGCGACGAAACAGGGCTGGACTCAAACTGGGCTGGACTCAACTGGGGCTGGACTCAAATGGATTCAAATAGGGCTGGACTCAAATGGGGCTGGACTCAACTGGGGCTGGACTCAAGTGGGGCTGGACTCAAATGGGGCTGGACTCAAATTGGCCTGGACTCAAATGGGGCTGGACTCAAACTGGGCTGAACTCGAATGGGGCTGGACTCAAATGGAGCTGGACTCACATGAGGCTGGACTCAAATTGGGCTGGACTCAAATGGGGCTGGACTCAACTTGGGCTGGACTCAAATGGGGCTGGACTCAAATTGGGCTGGACTCGAATGGGGCTGGACTCGAATGGGGCTGGACTCGAATGGGGCTGGACTCGAATGGGGCTGGACTCAAATGGGGCTGGACTCAAATGGGGCTGGACTCAAATGGGGCTGGACTCAAACTGGGCTGGACTCAAATGGGGCTGGACTCAAGTGGGGCTGGACTCAAATGGAGCTGGACTTAAGTGGGGCTGGACTCAAATGGGGCTGGACTCAAACTGGGCTGAACTCGAATTAAGCTGGACTCAATTTGCCGGGCTCGAATGGGGCTGGGCTCAAACTGGGCTGGACTCAAATGGGGCTGGACTCACATGGGGCTGGACTCACATGGGGCTGGACGCAAAACTGGGCTGGACTCAAATGGGGCTGGACTCAAACTCGGCAGGACTCAAATGAGCTGGAATCAAATTGGGCTGGACTCAAATGGGGCTGGACTCAAATGGGGCTGGACTCAAATGGTGCTGGACTCAAATTGGGCTAGACTTAAATTGGGCTGGACTCAACTGGGGCTGGACTCAAACTGGGCTGGACTCAAATGGGGCTGGACGCAAACGGGGCTGGACTCAAATGGGGCTGGACTCAAATGGGGCTGGACTCAAATGGGGCTGGACTCGAATGGGGCTGGACTCAAACGGGGCTGGGCTCAAAACTGGGCTGGACTCAAATGGGGCTGGACTCAAAAACTCGGCAGGACTCAAATGGGGCTGGACTCAAACTGGGCTGGACTCAAATGGGGCTGGACTCAAATGGGGCTGGACCCAAATGGGGCTGGACTCTCAAATTGGGCTGGACTCAAATGTGCTCGACTCAGACTGGGCTGGACTCAAATGGGGCTGGACTCAAATGGGGCTGGACTCAAATTGGGCAGCTCTACTACACGCGCTGGATGAGCTGGCGGGGGTTCGCGAAGCGTCAACAACCAACGTGCGTGTGCGTGTTTAGTCTATATTATCAAGTGGCCGACAGAATGCGCCAAAGAACTGCCTCGATACCAACACTGAAAGCGCGGAACATGGCGCAATTGCGGGCGCGCCCCCATCGCACCGCGCGTGAGCCCCCCAAAGAGCTCGGCGCCATCTGCACAGACCGAGGCTGAGGCATCCTGCGCTATTCCCATATCCTCCCTCATTCCCCCCCACCACCCCCCCCCTTTTTCCCATCCGCGGCCCCCGCTGCTGCGAGGGCCGCGGTCGCAGGTCAGCCCATTCGCTCTCACTTCAGATCATTACAATTAAGTGAACTTACGCTGAGAGCAGCAACCGGTGACGCGCCAGAGGCAGCGACGTTGGATCTCTGTCAGCGACCCGTGCAAATCATCAACAAGTGAACCTCCACGACCTCCACGAGCGGCATGTGCAGACACCCTCCTGCGCGTATGCGCTGGCTCACGGCGTTCCGCTGGCACTCGGTGAGTTCGAACTTGATACAGTACCGCGCAACAGCCAGAGCCACCAGGGGCACCTCAGCAGGGAGGGGCTCTTTGAGAAGAGAGTCCACCAAGCGCCACATCGTCCCGAGAACGTGAAACGCGTCGCCAGGGTTCACGCCAGCTTCAGCGAGGGCCTCGCGCGTCGGCCCAGCCCTGCCCGCCACCAAGATCACGGCATCTTGGCGGACTCTCTGCCAGCAGCCGGGGCCCCATAGCCGCGCGTGACACAGGAAACTGTCGCGTGACATTCGCGAAGTCTGGCAAACCCTCGCCTGATCATGAAGCGGCAACAACTCCAGCAGGATCACCAGAGGCAGCTGCGAAATGATCGGTGGCAGCGGGCTGGACCGCGGCATGAAATCGGCGGCGCAACGCGGCCGACGACGGAGGAGGGCCAAATTGGCGGCCCATTTGGCACGAAATTGGCGGCCCAGCTTTGGAAGAGCTGCTGCCGAGGAGGCGGCGCCAGAGGCAGCCTGCGACGTGCCCGACGTCTTTTGCGAGACCCTTTTACGCGATCCCTGCCCTCGCGGAGATGCACATAGAACAAGTCCTCCTAAGTCACCGGCCACGGTCACAGGCGCCGCCGGCCCTGGGAGGTGACAGGTCCGCACCGCCTCTTTGCTCTGCGACAGGCACAGCAGACACACGAGGTCACCCAGTCCATACACGACGCCCGAATCAGGCCAGAGCTCGTCGGAAACAATGCGGCACGCTTCGAGTGCGCCCTCGTGCTTGAGATCCCCGGCCGCCGCCAACCCTTTCTCGACGCCGGACCCCATGCCGGTCAGCACTTCCCAATCGTCCGAAGACGGCCCCACTGCGATGCCCTCCGCCGTGAAAAGCCAGCGAAGGAACCTCGCGCGGGAGTATCGCGCACCCTGCCAAGGTTTCATCGAACGCAGCGCTTTCTCGCAATCCTTGTACTTCGCGCCAGGGGCAGCGAAGATGCCCGCGAGTTTGTCGGCGGCTTCCTTGAGACGGCCAGATCGAAGATCTTTCATGAGGATTCCGAACTCATGCCGGCCGGGTCTCCTGTCGGCGGGGTTCATGATGGCGCGGTACGAAAAAATCGTCCGGACCACCGCCGAGGGAGCGCACCTTCGCCTTGGAATAAAGCTGCGCAGTCCGCCGGGCGCGATTACAAACGACGGGGGCCCCCCTGGGACGCACTTCCCGCGTCGCCTCCCCCCACAGCCGCTCGCACAGGGCTGCGCGGCCCTCGTCGTTGGAGGCCTGCAGAAATTCCAAGTGACCCCCCACTCTTCTGAGGATGGACGCCGCCGCCCACTTCCAAGAACACAGGAACGGCAAGCACGGCACCTCCACGCGCAAGGAAACGTCGGTGAAGCCGCGTTCGCGCAAGAACATGCCAGAGGCAATGCCCACGCGCACGTCGCGCCGATGTGAATGCAGCGGCGAACCCGCCCTGGATAAAGTCACCGAAGCACTCCGCCACGTTGGAGTCGCCGAGCGCCCTCCTCAGCCGCTTCAACTTCCAGTGCGTGCCCCTGGGAACCCTTGGGCGGAATTGGGAACACTCCGTGCTCCTGCACGCCCCGCCCTTCCGGCGACGGTGACCGCAGGCGGAGCACAACAACACCATCCGCACAAACGCGCCACAGGCAGCGGGAGCGCGCCAGAGGCAACGGCACAGCGTCACCGCGGGCCCCTGTCAAAAGGATTTGACGGACTCTCGGTTCAGACCGTGGGCCCCTGCCCAAGGGATCTGATGGATCCTCGACTCAGAGTGTGGGCCCCTGTTCAAGGAGTCTGATGGACTCTCTGTTCAGACAGTGGGCTCCTGTCCGAGGGATTTGATGGACTCTCGGTTCAGACCGTGGGCCCCTGTACGAAAAGTCTGATAGACTCTCAGTTCAGAGCGCGTGCCCCTGTTCAAGGCATTCGATGGGCTCTCGGGTCAGACCGCGGGCCCGTGTCCAAGGGATTTTATGGAATATCGGTTCAGACCGTGGGCTCCTTCTTCCCCGAAGGATTTGATTGACTCTCGATTCAGACCGTGGGCTCCAGTTCCCGGGATCCGATGGACACTCGGTTCAGAACGTGGACCCCTGCCCAAGGGATCTGATGGACCCTCGGTTCAGACCGTGGGATCCGGCCCAAGGGATTTGATGGACTCATGGTTCAGAGTGTGGGCCTCTTTCCAAGTGATCTGATGGACTCTCGGTTCAAACCGTGGGCCCCTATCCAAGGGATTTGATGGGCGCTCGGTTCAGACCGTGTGCTACTGTCCAAGGGATCTGATGGACTCGGTTCAGAATGTGGGCCCCTGTTCAAGGGATATTATGGGCTCTCGGTGTTGACCGTGGGCCCCTGTCCAAACGCTTTTTCATGGGGTCTCGGTTCAGACCGTGGGATCCTCTCCAATGGACCTCATGGACTCTCGGTTCAGATTGTGGGCCCCTGTCCAAGGGATCTGGTGGACGCTTGGTTCAGACCGTGGGCCTATGTCCAAGGAATTTGATGGACTCTCGGTTCACACCGTGGGCTCCTGTCCAATGGTCTGACAGACTCTCGGTTCAGAGCGCGGGCCCCTGTTCAAGGGATCTGATGGCCTCTCGGTTCAGACCGTGGGCCCCTGGCCAAGGGCTTTGATGGGCTCTCGGTTCAGGCCGTGGGCTCCTGTCTTTGGGTATGATGGATTATCGGTTCAGACCGTGTGCCCATGTCAAAGAAACCTGATGGACTCTCGGTTCGGACCGTGGGCCCCTGTCCAGGGGATTGAATGGACTCTCGGTTCACACCGCGGGCTCCTGCCCAAGGGATCTGATGAGCTCTCGGTTCAGACCGCGGGCCCCTGTTCAGGGGATCTGTCCAAGGGATTTGATGGACTCTCGGTTCACACCGTGGGCTCCTGTCCAATGGTCTGACAGACTCTCGGTTCAGAGCGTGGGCCCCTGTTCAAGGGATATGATGGCCTCTCGGTTCAGACCGTGGGCCCCTGGCCAAGGGCTTTGATGGGCTCTCGGTTCAGGCCGTGGGCCCCTGTCTTTGGGTATGATGGATTATCGGTTCAGACCGTGTGCCCATGTCAAAGAAACCTGATGGACTCTCGGTTCGGACCGTGGGCCCCTGTCCAGGGGATTGAATGGACTCTCGGTTCACACCGCGGGCTCCTGCCCAAAGGATCTGATGAGCTCTCGGTTCAGACCGCGGGCCCCTGTTCAGGGGATCTGTCCAAGGGATTTGATGGACTCTCGGTTCACACCGTGGGCCCCTGTTCAGGGATCTGATGGACTCTCAGTCCAGACCGTAAGGCCCCTGCCCAAGGGGTCTGATGGGCTCTCGGTTTAGACCGTGGGCTCCTGTCCAAGGGATCTAATGGGCTCTCGGTTCAGAGTGCGGGCCCCTGTCCAAGGGATTTGATGGACTCTCGGTTCAGACTGTGGGCCCATGTACAAGGGATTTGGTGGACTCTCGGTTCAGACCGTAGACTCCTGCCCAAGGGATCTGATGGACTCTCGGTTCAGAGTGCGGGCCCCAAGAGATCTTATGGACTCTCGGTTCAGACCGCGGGCTCCTGCCCAAGGGATTTGATGGACTCTCCGTTCAGAGTCTGGGCCCCTGTCCGAGGGATCTGATGGACTCTCGCTTCAGACCGTGGGCCCCTGCCCAAGGGATCTAATGGACTCTCGGTTCGGACCGTGGGCTGTCGTCCAAAAGATATGATGGACTCTCGGTTCAAAATGCGGGCCCCTGCCCAAGGGATCTGATGTCCTCTCGGTTCAGACCGTGTTCCCCTGTCCAAGGGATCTGATGGACTCTTGGTTCAGACCGTGGGCCCCTGTCCAAGGGCTTTGATGAACTCTCGGTTCAAACCGTGGGTTCCTGTCTTTGGGTCTGATGGATTCTCGGTTCAGACCGTGTGCCCATGTCAAAGGGATTTGATGGACTCTCGGTTCAGACCGTGGGCCCCTGTCCAAGGGATTTGATGGACTCTCGGTTCACACAGTGGGCTCCTGCCCAAAGGATCTGATGGGCTCTCGGTTCAGACCGTGGGCTCCTGTCCAAGGGATCTGATGGACTCTTGGTTCGGAGTGTGGGCCCCTGTTCAAGGGATCTGATGGACTCTTGGTTCAGACCGTGGGCCCTGTCCAAGGGATTTGACGGACTCTCGGTTCAGAGTGTGGGCTCGTGCCCAAGAGATCTGATGGACTCTCGGTTCAGAGCGTGGGCCCCTGGTCAAGGGATCTGACGGACTCTCGGTTCAGACCCGGGACCCCTGTCCAAAGGGCTTGATGGACTCTCGGTTCAGACCGTGGGCTCTTGTCCAAGGGACTTGATGGACTCTGCTGCGGAGGCGCTGCGGCAGAGTTCGGTCTTCATACAGAGCGGGCGAGAGGAGAGACCGGTATTCGTACAGAGTAATTCCAGAGGGGCCACGAATGCGGCGGGCGCCGAGGCGAGAGCGCCCCCTCGGAACGCCGGAAAACGTTCCGAGTGGAAAAACACATGGGAAATATCGATGTATGAAACCTTGTGTAAAAAATACGCGGAGAGAGCCGGATATCTTCCAGGCATACTTGGGGGTGAGAGAAGAGTAAGTCCTTATATAATAGTTGTCGAAGAGGGAACGCGGGAGCAGGGGAGGGGGGAAGGGGAGGGAGCGAGGGACAGGGAGGGGGAGAGGGAGAGGAGAGAGGGAGAGGAGAGAGGGAGGTGTTGGCAAGCTAGGTGCGCTCGCGTCAAAATCTGACATCCTACCCCTCCCTGCCATCCCTTCCCATTGCGCTACTTCATTGTCCTTTCACCGAATCGGGTGTTGCGTCAAACCCTCATACCTACGAGAAAGGTGACGACGACGACGACGACGACGACGACAACGACGAGGGGCCCAAAGAGAGTGCACGTTCGCAGGTTCCCGCACGCGGCGCTGCACCTCCACCGCCCTGGGGCCGAGGACCTTGGGGCCCAGGAATCATTAGAATCCTGCGTGGAAAAAACAATACGCGAAACGTGTGATGTTCAGAAACACACCATGACATGCCGTTTCCCGGGAATCCTGCGTGTAAAAAAACAGTAGGCGGAGGGGTGCCGGTCATCTTCTGGACGCCATGAGGGGAGTAGGGAGAGTAGTATTCATATTGAGTAATGGTAGAGGGGGCCCAAGTGCGGCGGGCGCCGAGGCGAGGGCGCCCCCTCGGAACGGCCGAAAACAATCGGATTGTCAAAAACACATATGAAAACGGGTTTCCCGGGAATCCTGTGCGTAAAAAAAAACAGCACGCGAAACGTGTGATGTTCAAAAGCACACCACGAGATGCGGTTTCCCGGGAATCCTGTGTGTAAACGAAACAATACGCGGAGGGGTGCCGGCCATCTTCTGGACGCCATCAGGGGAGTAGGGGGAGTAGTATTCATATTGAGTAATGGTGGAGGGAGCGAGGGGAGAGGGGGAGGGGGACGGGAGGGAACGAAAGATAAAGAAGGATGGTGAGGACGACCCAATTCAGATGACGTGTGCCGAAGGTGATCTGGATGAGGGTGATGACTTGTTGGCAAACGCAGGACGCGCGATATCGCGCAATGTCAAAATGTAAGGTGAAGAAGAACGGGCTTGCACCTGCTAGGCAGATTTGTGCATGACGTGGGCAGCTCGTGCTGCCCGTCCGCACGGCCCCAAGAAGTAAACTCATGGTCGTCGACGGAATACACCCACGGACCATGGTCGTGCGCTACCGACGGTGACCGCAGAAGAGACGCGTCAGCTGATCCTACGCTAGGCTAGCGATCGCCTCGGTACGCCCGACGACACTGTTCGAAATCGCCTTCTTCTCCAGTGACATCGACTTCAGGCACCCCTCTTCGGGCGTCGCCGCCTCCGTGTAGTCGTCTTCACCGAGCAGACCTCCGACAGCAGCACCCGCCTCTCTCAAGTGCTTGACGTAAAAGTTCAAGTACGCGATGCCCTTGGTAGGAGGAGGGGAACTACGACGGGTTCCCGCCATAACGGTGCGGCCTATGGTGCCGCTTGTCACCGCGTGGATCGTTCAATCCACTCTCGGGGGCCCACGGAGGCAGTCGGGGGTCTTCAATCGCGGGTGCCCGCGCCCGCACTGCCGCGGGCGTTGCTGGACTGGGGAGGGGTCGTTCTCTTGCTCTCAGGACGGGAAACAGCCACTCCCAGCGCCGACACCTTTGGACCCCAGACCTGGTGGGACTGAGGCTGCCTTCTCTTGCTTTGAGGACGAGGCGGGGCAACAGCAAGATGAGCAAGAGGGGCCTGTGGCCGAGATTCGGCTCCACCGGCGCGATACTTACCCAGCCCCCCCCCACCCCGCCACGGACACCTTCACGGCCCGGTGGTGTATATGCTCGATTCCCGGATTGTGCCCCCTCCACAACATGGTGGCCCCAAGAGGGCCTCCAATATGGCTCAAGCTCACGATCGCCGAAAATGGTTCAGAGCCCCCCAGAGGCCCCAAGAGGGCCACCAGACGGTCCCAGTTGCGTTCGCTCCCAAGGATCCCTCCAAATCCTTCACAGGCGCTTCGTTTGAGAATGTTGTTTGCCTTGTCGCTCTCTCGCATTCGATGGGCCTCAGATGCCTCAAAATAATCCAGATATGGCCCTAGAGATAACCATGAAGGGTCCAAGACGGGCCCTGAGGCGCCCACCTGATTGAGAACACTCGCTCAAATCAGCGCAGAGCTAACTTTGGGGGGAGTGAGGGGCGCGGGACCTCGCGCAGATCGGTGAAACGAATTAAGCCAAAAGCAGCGGCCCCCAACCCTGATTCCGCCCAGGGCCTGGCTCGTGCTGCCGTGCACGACCTTCAGCTTCAGCGGGCCGAACCTCGCCCAGCCCTGGGCGGCCTGGAGCGTCTCGTCGCGCGACCCCCCAGCAGTGAAGGTGAGGCCGCCGGCCCGCACCTTGTCCACCCAAGCCCCTGTCAGGGGCAGCCCGAACCACGCTGGTGCTGACTGTACACCCCATTCTGGAGTGAAGGGGGAATGGGTTGAGGGGTCAAGAAGAGCAGTGGGACAAGGTGCTGCAACAGAAGGGCAGCTCGGCCCTCGGGCCGGCCACCTCCTCGCTGCTCAGGCGGGTGGAAGACGGGACGATGGGAGAGATGATGGGGCGGAAAGGCGGGGGGGCACTGCCTTCTCGACCCATCGCAGTCGGCGTGCGCTGGGCGACGGCGCTGTGGCCACGACAGCGTTCCACTAGTGTGGGCACAGCAGCAGGGGGAGGGGAGGGGGCCGAATCTCGCTGTCGCTGCGGTTTGGGCTGCCCTTACCCGTGATGTTCAGAGATTGGAAGTACATGTCCGCGCATTGCGAACCCAGACGACGCGCGTCTGCCTCCACGGTGAGCCATGACTTCTCGAAGGGCTGTCCTGAGGGTGCGAAATTTACACGCCGCCGAAAACGGGGGCTCACAGACACCATAAGCAACTTTCTTCTGACATTCGCCACGATGCCCCCATGGCACGTTGCGGCGCGGTAGGAAGCCAGATGCTGCCCGGCAGGGTTTCTGTAATCTTCCAGGGGGGGCCCTCGATCGCACTCGGCGGCGGGAAACGCCCCCCCCCCTCCTGAGGCTCACTGGGCTGCCCGACGTTTCCCTGGCGCTCTCCAAGGCGTCCGTCCAAGTTGCCTGAGACGGCTCCCAAGACGGCCCAGGCCAGCCGCCAAGATGGTTCAAGATGCCTCCATCACGGCCTCTGATGGCCCCAAGACTGCTCGAGATCAACTCGGGACCTCACAAGATGCTCTCAAGACGGCCCAACAGGGCTCGAACGTAACCTCCAACAGGGCCCGAAGATGCCAAAACCACAGGGTTCCCTTGGGCTTGTTGGAACCATGTTCCCATTATCGACTTTTCCAGCGTCCGTCAGCTCAAGGCTGCCCAAGAGGTCTCCAAAATGGCCCCACGACGGCCCAAGAGGGCCTCAAGATAATTTCGGGCATAGCCCGATTTGGTTTTTCGCGAAGTGAATCTGGACTGGACTGGACTGGGCTGGACTGAACTGGACTGGACTGACTGGTCGCACCCGTTACGCGACGGTTTTATTTTCGGCGGCCGAGAGCGCAACCTATGGCGCAACCAATAGGAGACAGTCTTATTCTCGCCGGTCGAGGGCGCAACCTATGGCGCAACAAATAGGAGACAGTCTTGTTCTCGGCGCCGAGGGCGCAACTTGTGACGCAACCAATTGGAGACAGTCTTATTCTCGGCGGACGAGGGCGCACCCTATGGCGCAACCCAGAGGAGACAGTTTTAGTCTCGGCGGCCCAGGGGGCAACCTATGGCGCAACCAATAGGAGGCAGTCTTATTCTCAGCGGCCGAGGGCGCAACCTATGGCGCAACAAATAGGAGACAGTCTTATTTTTGGCGGCCGAGGGCGCAACCTGTGGCGCAACCAATCCCACCAGCCCTTTGGGCGTGAGTGGTTTAGCGAGCTTTCTCTGTTCTCAACCCCCCAACCCCCCTTCTTCCCCTTCGGGGAGGGGTTTACCCCTCCCCCTACCCCCTCCCCCTGGACCTGGAGAGCGGAGCCCGCGGGTCGTCAGGGTGGTCTTTTTCGACGCCTGGGAGGGCCAAAAAACGACGACCCGCACGAGGATTCTGGCTCCGACGGGGGGACCCTCTTGTAGTACCCTCCTCTTCTGTTAAGCCCAAATGGGTTTTGGCCCCATTTTGGCCTCCCGAGGGGGCCGCGCTCATCTTCCTTCATAGCAAAATCATTGATTTTACGAAGGTTTTGGGCTCATTTTGTCCTTTTCAGGGGGGCAGCACTTCTTTGCGCTTCTGAGGATGTCGCAAGAGGCGCCAAGATGGCCCAAGAGGCCCCCAGGAGCCTCCCAAGAGGCCTCCAAGAGGCCCCCAAGAGGCCCCCAAGAGGCCCCAAGAGGCCCCCAAGAGACCCCCCAGAGGCCCTCAAGAGGCCCCCAGAGGCCCCAGGAGGCCCCGAAGAGGCCCCCAAGAGGCCCCCAAGAGGCCCCCAAGAGGCCCCAAGAGGCTCCAAGAGGCCCCACGAGGAGCCCGAACGACTCACACCAGGTCGAGGGGCCCGAACGACTCATACCACGAAGAACCCGAACGTGTCACGCCAGAAGGAGGACCCCGAACGACTCACACCACGACGCGCGCCTCGAACGACTCACACCACGAGGAACCCGAACGAGTCACACCAGTACTACTACTACTACTACTACTACTACTACTACTACTACTACTACTACTACTACTACTACTACTACTACTACTACTTGTACTTACTACTACTACTTATACTTACTACTACTACTACTACTTATACTTACTACTACTACTACTTATACTTACTACTACTAACTACTACTACTACCTACTATACTTAACTACTACTACTACTTACTTCCTACCATACTACTACCATTTTACACTACTACTACTACTACTATACTACTACTCTATACTTACTACTGATACTAACTTCCTAGGACGACGACGACGACGACGACGACGACGACGACCGACGACGGACGAGACGACGACGACGGACGACGCCGACGCGACGACGACGACGACGAGACGACGACGGACGGACGACGACGCGACGGACGGACGGGAGAACGACGACGACGACGACGACGACGACGACGACGACGACGACGGGCCGACGGACGACGACGCTACTACTACTACTACTACTACTATTACTACTACTACTACTACCACTATACTACTATACTACTACTACTACTACTACTACTACTACTACTACTACTACTACTACTACTACTACTACTACTACTACTACTACTACTACTACTACCTACTACTACTAACTACTACCACTACTCCTACTACTACTACTACTACTACTACTGCTGCTGCTGCTGCTGCTACTACTGCTACTACTCTTATACATCTACTATACTACTTTACTGTTTACTACTTGCTACTACCATCCCAGTACTACAATGATCTACTGGTTTCCTACTTCTACGACTACGACTAGGAGCCGAAGAGGAGGGAGAGGAGGAGGGAGAGAAGGAAATGGGAGGCAAGACGAACGGCGGTCGTTCACCAGTCCTACACGTAACCGACTCTGTCGACTCATACGACGGCGACGTCCTGGACCAGAATGCATGTGGTGTGCGTCGTTGGGGCCCCTCGCCCTGGTCTGAGTCGTTCGGGCTCTTCCTTGTGTGAGTCGTTCGGGCCCCTCGCCGAACGACTCACACAAGGAGGGAGGGGCCCAAACGACTCTGTCCAGGAGGGGGGACCCGAACTACTCACACCAGGACGAGGGGCCCGAACGACTCACACCACAAGGAGGGAGCCCGCACGATCATCCATTTTTTTTTTTTAATTGTTTTTTTTGATTTGTTTGTTTTAATTTTTTTTTTTTTTGTTGTTTGATATTTGTAGTTTTTTTTGTTATTTTTTTTATTATTTTTGCGTTTCTTGTTTTTGTTTTTTTGTTAATTTTTTTATTTTTTTTTTTGTATAGTGAGAGCGCGCGAGCGGAGTGAGCGCAGCGAGTAGCCGACCACACACCACGAGGGGCCCGAACGACTCACGCCACGACGCGGGCCTCGAACGACTCACACCAGGACGAGGCGCCCGACCCAGTCACGCCACGAGGAGCCCGAACGACTCACACCACGTCGCGGGCCTCGAACGACTCACACCACGAGGAGCCCGAACGAGTCACACCAGGAGGAGGGGCAGCGCTCATACAAGCCTCCCAAGAAGGCCCCCAGAGGTCCACCATATGGCCCCAAGAGGTCCCCAGATGGCCCACACGAGGTCCCCAGGAGGCACCACGACGCCTCCATGAGGCCCCAAAGATACCCCCAAGAGGTCCCCAAGAGGCCCCCAAGAGGCCCCAAGACGCCCCCAAGAAACCCCCAAGAGGCCCCACGAGGAGCCCGAACGAGTCACACCAGGACGAGAAGCCCGAACGACTCACAACACGAAGAGCCCGAACGACTCACACCGCAAGGAGGGGCCCGAACGACTCAGACCAGGAGGAGGCGCCCGACCGACTCACACCACGAGGAGCCCGAACGACCCACACCACGACGCGGGTCTCGAACGACTCACAACACTCTGAGCCCGAACGAGTCACACTACGAGAAGCCAGCGCCCATACTACTACCAGTACTACCACTGATCCTACTGGTACTACTTCTACTACTACGACTAGGAGCCGAAGAGGAGGAAGAGGAGGAGGGAGAGAAGGCGATGGGAGGCAAGACAGAAGGCGGTCGTCCTCGAGTCCTACACGTAACCGACTCTGTCGACTCACACGTCGGCATAGCAATGAACATAATACCACACTTACTAATACTACTACTACTTTAACTTACTACTCTACAACTCTACTACTACACTACTACGACGCCTACTTATACTACTACTATCCTATACTACTACTACTACTCCTACTACTCTACTCTAGTTGTTCATACTATATGGTACTACTTCTACACTACAACTACTACTCCTATATTATACTCCTGCTTATACTACTCATTATTACTCGTACTAATACTACACTACCATACTATACCACTACTTTTACCTACTATACTATACTACTATATTATACTACTACTCTACTATGCTACTACTTACTATACTTACTACTACCTACTACTACTACTACTACTGCTCCCACTTATACTACTTACTACTACTCCTACTACTCACTACTCCTACTACTCCTATTACTACTTCTATTACACTACTAATTACTATACTACTACAACTTACTACTACGGATGCTGCTTCGTACTCTTTTTGCACTACTGTCACTATACTACTATACAACTATATACTAATCTACTAATGCTTCTATACCATCTTCTACTACTTACTACTACTACTACTATACTATATACTCCGCTATACTACTACTACTACTACTACTACTACTATACTACTACTACTACTAACTACTACTACTACTACTTACCATTTATACTACTACTACTACTACTCCTATATACTACGACTATACTATACTATACTACTATATCTACTATACTACTACTATTATACTATACTACTTACAACTTCCTGCTCCTACGAGACTACTACGTACTACTATTAATATTTATTATACTATCACTACTCTACTACTATATACTTATACTACTTACTATCTATATACTACCACTACAACTAACTATACTATAATATATACTTACTACTACTACTACTACTACTACTACTACTACTACTACTACTACTACGACTACTACTACTACTACTACTACTGCTACTACCACTACCAGTACTACAACTGATCCTACTGGTACTACTTTTACTACTACGAGTAGCCGAAGAGGAGGAAGAGGAGGAGGGAGAGAAGGCGATGGGAGGCAAGACAGAAGGCGGTCGTTCACCAGTCCTACACGTAACCGACTCTGTCCACTCACACGACGGCGACGTCCTGGACCAGAATGCATGTGGTGTGCGTCGTTGGCGCCCCTCGCCCTGGTGTGAGTCGTTCGGGCCCCTCGCCGAGGGAGGAGGGGTCGAACGACTCTGAGGACTACTCACACCAGGAAGAGGGGCCCGAACGACTCACACCACGAAGAGCCCGAACGACTCACACCACAAGGAGGAGTCCGAACGACTCATACCAGGATGAGGCGCCCGACCCATTCACACCACGAGGAGCCCGAACGACTCACACCACGACGCGGGCCTCGAACGACTCACACCAGGACGAGGCGCCCGACCCAGTCACACCACGAGGAGCCCGAACGACTCACACCACGTCGCGGGCCTCGAACGACTCACACCACGAGGAGCCCGAACGAGTCACACCAGGAGGAGGGGCAGCGCTCATACAAGCCGCCCAAGAAGGCCCCCAGAGGTCCACCATATGGCCCCAAGAGGTCCCCAGATGGCCCACACGAGGTCCACAGGAGGCACCACGACGCCTCCATGAGGCCCCAAAGATACCCCCAAGAGGTCCCCAAGAGGCCCCCAAGAGGCCCCCAGACGCCCCCAAGCAGCCCCCAAGAGGCCCCACGAGGAGCCCGAACCACTCACACCAGGACGAGGGGCCCGAACGACTCCCACCACGAAGAGCCCGAACGACTCACACCGCAAGGAGGGGCCCGAACGACTCATGCCAGGACGAGGCGCTCGACCGACTCACACCACGAGGAGCCCGAACGACTCACACCTCGACGCGGGTCTCGAACGACTCACAACACGAGGAGCCCGAACGAGTCACACTAGGAGAAGGCAGCGCTCATACTACTACCAGTACTACAACTGATCCTACTGGTACTACTTCTACTATTACGACTAGGAGCCAAAGAGGAGGAAGAGGAGGAGGGAGAGAAAGCGATGGGAGGCAAGACAGAAGGCGGTCGTCCTCGAGTCCTACACGTAACCGACTCTGTCGACTCACACGTCGGCGACGTCCTGGACCAGAATGCATGTGGTGTGCGTCGTTGGGGCCCCTCGCCCTGGTGTGAGTCGTTCGGGCTCCTTCCTTCTGTGAGTCGTTCGGGCCCCTCGCCGAACGACTCACACATCGAGGAGGGGCCCGAACGACTCTGTCCAGGAGGGGGGACCCGAACTACTCACACCAGGAGGAGAGCACCGAACGAATCCACTGCACCGTGCTAGCGGCCGCACCCGCCCATTATTGATGCAGCGGTGTCTCACGAAGTACTCCCAGCACTGGACGAGAGACTATACACCATCTCCGCCCACTGCCGGACACCCGAAGGAACCCCGCAATCACCAAGAATAGGAGGCAATAGCGGCGAGTACACTAACCAGCACCATCACCTCAGCAGAATAACAAGCACCAATACAGAATACAGAAACAAATACCAGCGAACCCACGAACAGAAACTCACTTGAGGAAACATCTCGTCTCCCCACTCGGTCCAATCCACTGTATCCGAGGCAATAGCGGCGAGTACACTAACCAGCACCATCACCTCAGCAGAATAACAAGCACCAGTACAGAATACAGAAACCAATACCAGCAAACCCACGAACAGAAACTCCATTGAGGAAACATCTCGTCTCCCCACTCGCTCTCCCCAGTCTGGCATCGGTTGCAACTCGCCCAAGAACTCGCGGTCGTCAGCGGACATCGCTCCGTCGCTGCCCGGCCAGCGTTTCTCTCCGAACAAGACGGGGGTCAGCGGGCATTTGGCCTGGTGAATGCGGCAATGGCACTTGCACTTTCGCTGGCTCTTCTGCAGTGCTTTGCGCAGGTCGCGCACTCTTTCTTCGACGTCAGCGACGCACTCCTTGCACTGTAGCTTCATGCGATTGCGATGCTTGTGATTCTTCAGTAGCGTTTGGTTGAACTTCCGGGCGCCGAACCTGCAAGTGCACCTCTGGCACGCGCGCGTCTCCAGATCCGTCGGGTTGAATCCTAGCGCACGGCAAGCTTTGCAAACCAAAGTTGCGCCCTTTGAAGACGCGTGACTCTTGCGTTCAGTCTTCGACCAGTACTTCAGTTCATACACCGTTGTACACTTCCCACACCGCAGCTTCGTCTGACAGTCCAGGCACACCAAACGGGCCTGCACCCGCCTCTTCGCGGTGTACAGCACGTACTTGTCGAACGCGAGGCTGCCCAAGTGCTCCAAACAATCTTCACACTGGTGCTCGTCGATGTTGCCAGGTGCGAACCCTCGCTGTGCGCAGCCCGGGCACACGAGGTCTTCATCGTCATACCGATGATGTTTCATTATAGCCGCGCCCCACGCGCCTTCGTCAAAAACATCTTTGCAAGCAGCACACCCGTGGCTCTGCGGGGTCAGGCTCTTCTTCCAGTACTCACGTTCCACGCACCGCTTGCAGATGGAATGATCTGGCGGGTCTGTCCTTGCAGCGAGGCCCCAAGAATCCACACACGAGGACCCCGAACGACTCACACCACGCCGAGGGCACACAACGATGCACTCCATGGACGTTGGAGGTGACGAAGAGCCCGAACGACTCACACCACATGCAGCCCGAACGACTCACACCAGGACGAGGGGCCCGAACGACTCACACGACGACGAACTCCAACGCGACTCGCACCAGGAAGGGCTCGAAGGCCTCACACCAGGACGACGGGCCCGGAAAACGTACACCAAAAGGAAGAGCCCCAACAATCCACACACGAGGACCCCGAGCGACTCACACCTGAACATATCTCTTCTTGTGTGTGCGCTGAGCTATGCTCATTGCCTCGACAGGTCTTGCAAACATGGAGACCCCTGGGGCGCACTAGAGACTTATCAGAATTTGCCCCGACGCCGCCGTTGGATGTGACGAAGAGCCCGAACGACTCACACCACGTGCAGCCCGAACGACTCACACCAAGACGAGGGGCCCGAACGACTCACACGACAACGAACTCCAACGCGCGTCGCACCAGGAGGAGCTCGAACGCCTCACACCAGGACGAAGGGCCCGAGAAACGTACACCAGGAGGAAGAGCCCCAAGAATCCACACACGAGGACCCCGAACGACTCACACCACGCCGAGGGCACACAACGATGTACTCCATGGAGTGACTCGTTCGGTGCCCTCGGGACTTCGTCGATGATGATCACGCGCCGGGCCCCGCACTTCATGGACTGCTTGTGCCTGTCGCCTGCGGCATTCCCGTCGCCGCTCCGCGCCGGGACGCCGCTCCGGTGGTGCACCGCGTGGCCGTTGAGCTGCGCCGCCATGGCATTTTCAAACGTCGAGCAAAGTGTTCGAGAAACTGGCGCTGTTTCTCGTTCGGGATCTTCGAGCTCGCCAATATGGCAGCAAACGCTTTGTCGATGCTGGTGAAGCCATTCCCTGCAGGGTTGAACGAAGCAGCAGCATCTCGCTTCTCGTCGAAGGGAGCATCGTGCGCCTTCTGGCTCGAGCCACTTGCGGATACAGCTGCGAGGTGGTCCTGGTACGCATCTTCGAAGATACGTCCCGGACAGGCACGGTCGCCAGCCTCGACGCCAGAGGGTTCTGTCTGCCACGCGCGCTTTCCGATGCGGTGGCTTTGTTCATACTCGTGCAGTCGGGCACTTTTCTTCATCCGGCTGTTCTCCGAAGCTTTCACATTCGCTTTCGCCGAGGCGGTCCACTTCTCGCCGAGGCTGACCTCTTCTGTAGCCGATTGGAGCAGTAATTGAATCTTACCACCAGAGAGGCTCAGCGGAGGCATATCTTGCTCTTCTTCCGACGCATCTGCCTCGCTCTGATCATCTGCCGCCTTGCCAGACGACTTCATCGCATTCACCAGGGAACTCTGGATGAGTTTCGCCGCTGCCTGGCTGACCACGTTCCCGCGCACGTACTCGTCCCAGGCGGTTTTCCAGGAAACGCTGTCCAACGTCGATGGCGTCCCTGTTGAGGTTGTCTTCTTGGTCAGTCTACACGAAGCTCGAACCTGGGGCGTCTGGTGCTGGGCCTCCTGCCAATGCCGCAGTACCGTCCAGTCCATCCCCAACATACTCAGGTGAGGCGCAGTCACGTCTCCTCCATAGAGCGTCCAGGGACAGACAAATAAACTGCAATACTGAGCGTTGTACGTACAACTTTTGTGCACGCTGGGCATGGGCAAGCCTTCGATGACCACCACGTCCGGCCTCGCTTTCCTGACCAGAACCCATGAGTGGCAGAAGACACCTGCATCCCTCGGAACTGGCCTTCTATCCGCTGCGGCAAGCCGCGCGTGAGATCGAACAACCTCACTGTGGTCGCTGGCCCCATGGCAACATGCGCGTTCGGTAACTTCCGCTGGGCTACGCCCACTGACGGCTCGAGCCACCTGCGCAGAAGCCCACGTGGAGTTGGGAGATCTTTCGTCTCTGGTCGACGCCAACGAGGTTGGTGCGGGACGTCGTAACCGCCAACAGCACGCGGCAGCGTCAACGGAAACGCCATGCCCAAGTACCAGGCGGTATGCTGATTCGTCAGGTCCGTCCCACTCTGGATGTCGACATCGCCGAACCTGGCAAAAACGGACTTGTAATCCCACCAGCCCTTTGGGCGTGAGTGGTTTAGGGAGCCCTCTCTGTCCTCAACCCCCCTTCTTCCCCTTCGGGGAGGGGTTTACCCCTCCCCCTACCCCCTCCCCCTGGACCTGGAGAGGGCGCCCCGCGGGTGGTCAGGGGGGTCCTTTTTTCGACGCCTGGGAGGGCCAAAAAACGACGACCCTCACGAGGATTCTCGCCCCGACAGGGGGATAGAGAAAAAAACCTCTCCTCTTCTGTGACGCCAAAATCATTGATTGTACTACGGTTTTGGCCCCATTTTAGCCTTCTGAAGGGGGCAGCACTCCTCTTCCTTGTTCTCAGAATCATTGTTTTTACAAAGGTTTTGGGCTCATTTTGTCTTTCTCAGGGGGTAGCGCTCATTTGCGCTTCTGAGGAGGTCGCAAGAGGCCCCAAGATGGCGCCTTGATGCCCCCAGGAGGCTCCCAAGAGGCCTCCAAGAGGCCCCCGAGAGGCCCCCAAGAGGCCCCCAGAGGCCCCCAACAGGCTCCCAAGAGGCCCCCACGAGGCCCCCAGAGCCCCCAAGAGGCCCCCAAGAGGTCCCCAAGAGGCCCCCAACAGGCCCCCAAGAGGCCCCAAGAGGCTCCAAGAGGCCCCCAAGAGGCCCCAGAGGAGCCCGAACGACTCACACCAGGGCGAGGGGCCCGAACGACTCACACCACGAAGAGCCCGAACGACTCACACCACAAGGAGATTCCCGAACGACTTACACCAGGACGAGGCGCCCGAACGACTCACACCACGAGGAGCCCGAACGACTCACACCACGACGCGGGCCTCGAACGACTCACACCACGAGGAGCCCGAACGAGTCACACCAGGAGGAGGGGCAGCGCTCATACAAGCCACCACGAGGAGCCCGAACGACTCACACCACGACGAGGGCCCCGAACGACTCACACCACGAGGAGCCCGAACGAGTCACACCAGAGGAGGGGCCCGAACGACTCACACCAGGACGAGGGGCCCGAACAACTCACACCACGAGAAGCCCGAACGACTCACACCAGGACGAAGAGCCCGAACGACTCACACCACGAAGAGCCCGAAAGACTCACACCAGGAAGAAGGGCCCGAACGACTCACACCAGGACGAGAAACCACAAACGACTCAAACCACGAGGCGCGCTTTCTCTCCCTCCTCCTCCGCCCCGTCCTTCTCCCGCTCCCCCCACAAGGAGGATGTACAAGGAGGCGGGAGGAAGGAGTAACAGGGGAGATATGCGGGGGCAACACGCCTGAAAAACACGACTGTCGGCACGCTTCGCAAGAGTTGCTGTTGAGAGATGGGCTGGTGGGGATGCGCGAAGCGTAAAGAATTGGAGACAGTCTGATTCTCGGCGGCCGAGGGCGCAACCTATGGCGCACCCAACAATAGGAACAACATTATGTTCGGCGGCCGAGGGCGCAACCTATGTCGTAACCATTAGGAGACAGTCTTACTCTCGGCGCCGAGGAGCAACCTATGGCGAGCAGACCGACGCCGCCCAGATTGGCTGGACATCCACATGCGGGCGGGGCTACGCCCGATTTATGCTCGCCGTTCGGGCTGGCGGTGGGGCCCAAGCGGCGAGCTGTCGTGTGATTCCACCCCCTCGTCCGCCACCCTCCTCCTCCTCCTCCTCCTCCTCCTCCTCCTCCTCCTCCTCTTCCTCCTCCTCCTCCTCCTCCTCCTCCTCCTCCTCCTCCTCCTGGTCCTCCTCTCCTCATCCTCCTCGTCATCATCTCACCGCCATCACCATCATCATCGTTTCGAGCAGCTGCCACGGTAAAGAAGCTGGGCTGGCACGGTGGCGGGACTTGCCGCAGGCAGCTGGATACAATCGAGCAGACGACAAGACGCCAAGATGGCCCCGAGGCGCGCCCCAAAGTCTTTCAGTTCATCATTGTGGGTCTCTTGCTTCACTATATGATTATGTGTTTCCCGTCTCCCGACAACTCGCCTGGGCATCGTCTTTTCGCTATGATGGTGGGTATACGCGACGAAACGTCGATACGGCGGGCCCCTGACGGGCATTGGAACGAAACATCCGCCCAAGTGTGGCCTTGACCGCGCAGAAAGTCTGGAGGGTGTGAAGAGGAGGGGCGGCTAGATAGATAGGAAAGAGGGAAAGAATTCGCGCATCCCCACGACCAAAAGCAAGCTCTTGGGGAACCACCTCAGCCCAGGAACTGGGATTCCCAAGCCTCTGGGGCCTCAAGAGGGCCCGAGATCGCCCAAGTTGGCTTCAAGACGGGCAAACATGGCCTAAATATGGCCCAAGAGGGCCTCAAAATGGCACAACGTGGCCGAAGATGGGCCCACGACGCCCCAAGATGGGCTCAAGAGGGCCCAAGATCGCCCCAACGCGGCCCAGGAGGCCCCCAAGACCGCCCAAGATGGCTCCAAGAGACTCTCCACGACAGCCTGCAGAAGAAACACCCATTGATTATATCTGATATGCTTTCAAGGATCCCGGCCCTCTCGCCCGCTCTGGCTTCTCACAGCCCAAGGCGGGCCGAGCGAGACAGCCCAAGAGGCTTCAGAGAGGGCCTCAAAAGGGCCCCAGAAAGCTCCAGTACGGCCCAAGAGACCTCAAAGACGGCTCTGCGGTGCCCGAGCAAGGCCCCAAGACGGCCTGGAGAGGTCGCCGTGGCCCAAGACTGCCTCCGAAGGCGTCCGACGGCCCAACAGCGCCCTGAGACGGCCCAGGACGGCCACGATAGGCCCGATGAGGTCCCCAACAACCCCCCAAAATGCCCACGAGAGGTCCCCAAGAGACCCCCGGGAGCCCCAGAGGCCGCCTCCTCCTCCTCCTCCTCCTCCTCCTCCTCCTCCTCCTCCTCCTCCTCCTCTCCTCCTCCTCCTCCTCCCCCTCCTCCTCCTCCCCCTCCTCCTCCTCCTCCTCCTCCTCCTCATCCTCCTCCTCCTCCTCCTCCTCCTCTTCCCTCCTCCTCCTCCTCCTCCTCCTCCTCCTCCTCCTCCTCCTCCTCCTCCTCCTCTTCCTCCTCTTCCTCCTCATTCCTCTCATCCCCTCTCCCTGGTCCTCCCCGTGACGGGCCCGCGACATGTCAAAATGTCACATTTGCGGGCTCGTTTCTCAAGGGGGGGGGCCGCCGTGGCTCCCCCTCTGAGGGCTCATGAGGCCGGCCCCTGGCGCGCGAGCGAAGCTGGGGGCAAGGGGGGCCTCTGCCGTGTGAAACAGCGAGAGGGTGCAGCAGGAAGAAAATCCGCTGGCCACCTTGGGGACCAACAGGCTGCGCGGCTGAGGCTTTCTGGCGCCCTGCACCAGTTCCAGTTTCCAGTCTCTAATGTTATAGTTGTAGTTTCTGCTTCCTACTGTAAGTAAGTTGTCACTGTCTGCGCGAGGGGGGCGAAAACCACCCTGGGCCCCTTCCCTGAATTGCGTGCTCTGGATTTCTGGAAACCCTGGGACACCTGAAAATAACACGAGGCTCGCGCCTCCAAGGGCGATCCCTCGTGAATTACATCGCATTCGCGCCCCCGACGCCACGATCCCTTGCAAATTGCAAGGGATTCGCGCTCATGAGGCCACAACCCCCATTAAATTACCTCGGATTCGCGACCCCAATGCCACCCTCCCTCGTAAATTACTGCGGATTCGCCCTCCCGAGGCCACAGCCCCTCGAACACTTCTACAGGCTCGCGCCACCGAGGTCGGACCCCCTCGTAGATTACGCCACAGTCGCGCCCCCGAGGCCAGAGGCACTGGTAAGTTACAGCAGATTCGCGCCACTGGAGCCACAACCCCCTGTAAATTACAACTCGCTCGCGCCGCGAGCTTCACGCTTCCGAAGCCACAACCCACTGTAAGTTACATCGCACTCGCGCCCCCGAGGCCAGTCCCTCGTAAATAACAACCGATTCGCGCTCCCGACGACACAATGCTTCGTAAATTACACCACTTGCACGCTCCCGAAACCACACCGTTGTGCAAATTACCCCAGATTCGCGCCCCCGAGGCGCCAATCCCCCGTAAAGTACGTTACGCTCGTGCTCCCGATGCCAGGATCCGTCGTAAATCGCGACGCCTTCGCGCTCCCGAGGCCACACTCCCTCGTAAAGTACGACAGGGTGGCGCTCCCGAGGCCACCACCCCTTCGTACATCACAACAGGTTCGCGCTCCCGAAACCAAAACGCCTTTGTAAATTTCGACAAATTCGCGCCCCCAGGCCACATCCCCTTGTAAGTTGCGTCACATTCGCACCGCCGAAGCCACAATCCCTCGTAAATTGCAACGAACTTGCGCCCCCGAGGCTACGAACTCACCCCGCGGAGGCTGCCCAAAAGCGCCACCCCCTCTCCAGAGCAGAAAAACAATAGGCTTCTGCATTGGGATGCGTGCTCGGGGGGTGCTGTTCAGCCCCCCGCATTTCTTGAAAATTCGGCGGTGGACACGCAGCAACGCATCCGTGAAAATGGACACAGATGCAAGGAACCAAAAGACAGCCCCAACCGCGCGATGTGACCCGAGATGGCCTCAAGCCCCCCCCCCTCGTTCCAAGAGGACTTCCACAGCAGAACGCGAGGAAGATGCTCTGACAAAGAACTCCACCATCTCACTACGTTTCGCTGATTGCTATCCGTCCTCGCAAGATGTTCCCACATGTCTTCAAGACGGCGCCCAGACATACCGATGTAGCTCTGACAAGTCCTGTTATGATAGAGGGGGGGGGGCCAGCGTAGCGGCAAAGCGAGGCCCTTACGGATATATCGTTATGTATCCGACGGGTGGACCGGACACTTGGCCCGCGTATCCCCGCCAGGTCCTCCTCTGCCCCTGCGCCTTCTCGCTAGCCCAGCTCCTGTAGCGGGCCGCCCTGGGCCCGGATGATTCCTCGGAGCTTCCTCGCGCGGCGCCAAGACGGTGCTCCGACGGCCTCCGGAAGCCCCGAGACGGCTTCACGACGGCCCCGAAAAAAGCCGCCAACACGCCGCCTGGAGACTCCGATGACGGCCCAAACGCCCCAAACACTGCTGTTCAGAACCCCAAGGCGCCCATGGAGCTTCCCGAGACTGCCGCACGCGGCGCCCATAGGATCCCCAAGAGGCGTCTTAGAGCTCAGCATGCATACTTTGTTTCCCCACATCCTGGGTGGGAGTCTCGCTTTCCCCAAGAATCCTCTCCTCCTCTCCTCCTCCTGATGCATGCGCTTCCCATTCCACCAGTCCGAGGTCCGACAGTGCCGTTTGACCCTCCAGGGAAGCCCCGCCAGACGGCGGCAGGCACTCGCGAACCGCATTATTTATCTGATTTCGTGTCCTTCCCGCTCCACCAGCTCCGCCAGTGCCTTTTGACCCTCCAGGGAGGCCCCGCCAGACCGCGGCAGGCATTCGCAAACCGAGTTATTTATAAGGTTTCGTGCCATTCCCACTCCGACAGTCCCACCAGCGCCGTCTGACCCTCCAAGGAGGCTCCGTCAGACCGCGGCAGGCTTCGCAACCCGTTGAAGCTTCTGACCCGCGGCCCTGGCAAGATGGCGGAATGGGCCGAAAGCCACTAGATAGCCAAATGCAAGCAATGCCAAAACGTCCGGCTGGCGGAGTGGCCGAAGCCATCCGCCGCCCAACCGGGCACGGCGTGTGAGATCCCACCGCGTGGTCTGCAGGAAAGACTTTCCCGCAATCCTCTCACCTACGCGCTCCTCGCATTTACCCCTGCCTCAGAGCCCCAACCACCCCTCCTGGGGTTCTTCCCGTGGCCTGCTCATTCCGCCGGCCCGAGGGTCCTGGCTGCGGACTGGGCGTCCGCTTGCCGCCACTTTCACCCGAAGTCAAGCACGCCGTCGCACGGGAGACTTCCAGACGTCTTCGGACGCCGCCTGGGACCTTTCCAGAAGACGTCCTGGGCTGTCTTGGAGGCATATCTGGGCCCTCTTGGGCTTGTTTGGCCCATTGTTGGGGCCCTCTGGGGCCGTCTCAGACCCTTGTGAGGCCCTCTTCGAGCAATGTTGAGCTGAAAACAAGAAGAACCGAACAACCTCAAAAACAAAATGAGTTTCACAAGTTTGGCCTGCTCGGGCTTTTAATTGCACCTCTTCAACTATCTTGGAGCTTGGAGCCTCTTGTGACACTCATGGCACCTCTCTGGCCAATTTGGGATACCTTGGAGGCCTCCTAGGCCATCGTGGAAAGCTTATTGGATCCATGTTGGGCTGTCTGGCTGCCCTGTTGGCGCCCTACTGAACCGTCTTCGACGTCCCCAGGGGTCCCCTGGAGGCGTTTCTGAAGCCCCCAAAGGACTGCTCCCTTTCAGCCCTCCGTATCCCTCTTCGGTTTCGCCCGCCGTTTCCGACACCTTTGGGTACCCGTTTAGGTTGTTTCGAGGCCTACAGGGGGCCCTCCTGGGAAGTTTATGGCAGTTATATGGGCCCTCTGGGGTTGTCTTGGACCTCATCTCACGCCCCGCGGCATCTGCGCTGCCCTCCTCTTCCTCCAGCAGGCCTCCCAAAGTCTGTTCGCGGTCCTGGCCACAAGGGGGAAATTAATCATGCCCCCTACAGGCCCTCTTAACTGCCCTAGATGCCGCCACGGCGCCACGGAACGGCACCCAGACTCCCGACAGGCCCTGAATACACCACCGTAAGCCCTCCACTTGCCCCCCCACCCCCACCTAACAAACCCATGGGGCCCTCAAGAGGCCCCCCGAAACCCTCCGAGAGCTGACCGAAAAACCTCCGACCACGCGCAAGGCCAATGCGGAGCACCCAACCTGCCCCCAATCAGGACGAATCAGAACCTGCCGCCAGGCAACTCTCAACCCCCACGCGGGTCGAACTCCCAGGGAGCGGCCAGCGATGCGCCGCCAGCGTCGCCCTCGAAGCAACCGCACTCCCAAAGAAGTGGGGCGGCTGTGCCCGCCCCCTCAAGGGCCTTCCATGACTTTCACAACGGGGAAAATGCCCTAATTGCCCCCGCCCGAGAATACACCCCGCCCGCCAACTCAGAAAGCATCCGAAACGTTTCCGCGGCCACGTGGAAGCAGGGGCCATGTTGCAGACCGGCTCTCCGCGCGGAATCTGGATCAGCACGGCGTTGCCGGGCCTCATCAGGTCGAACCTGAGGGGGCGGCGAAAAGGGGCGGGGGGCACTGGCTCGGGAGGGGGACAGACATATCGCCGATACATCGGCGATCGGCCTGCGATGGCGAGACCGCGCGTTCCTGGGCGGGGCTGGGCACCGGAGCCCCGACCGGCGATGCATGGGCGACTTGGGGGGTCGATGTCCCCCCTCCCCCAGGCCTGCCCCCGTCAGCGTCCCCTGGGAACCGCTCGCCGTGGATGTTCTGGAGATGCGGGTCGCCCGTCGCCGATGCCGCTGGGGCCTGGTGGGGATGCGCGCCCCTCAAGATTACTAGCCGATCGACCAGCAAGCCAAGCAGCCAAGCCCTCCAGAGATCTCACACGGCGCCTGGCCCGCAGGGGGGCCGCCGTGCCCCGGCGGGCCATCGGGACAGCAGCCCTCAAAAACTGCGTGCTCCTTCCGGTTTGAAGGATTGTGGCGTATATGTGGGCCATTCGGGACCCTCTTGGGGCCTCTTGGGGGCTTTCGGGGGACTCGCGGGGGCTTCTTGGGCTGTCGTAGGGCCCTCGTGGCCCGTCTGGCGCATTCGGAGGCCGTCTTGGGGGACTCTCTGTGGGCCGTGTTGCGGCCCTCTTGGCGCTTTCGAGCCATCTTGGAGGTCCCTTGGGCCGTCTTAGGAGTACTAGGGGCATCTCAAGCCGTCTTGGAGCTCTCATGGGCCGTCGTGGGCCCGTTTTGGGTGGCCTCTTGGGCCATCTGGGAGGGCTCTTGGGCCGTCTTAGGCTGTCGGAAGCTCGCCAAGGCGTGAGTGCGAACATCCTCCACAAACCAACCGAAAATCAATGATGTTGGCCTCTTGGGGACCTATTGGGGGCCTCTTGGGGGCCTCTGGGGGAGCTCCTGGGAGGCCTCATTGAGCCTCTTGGGGGCCCCAGGGGGACTCTGGCGGCCCTCTTGGTCTATCTTAGGGGCGTTCCTGCCCCATCGTGCGCCTTCGGAAGCCGCTTTGGGGTAATATGTAGGCCGTATCGGGGCCCTCTCGGGGCGCGTTCGGGCCATCTTGGAGGTATCTTGGGCCGTCTTGGAGCGCTCTTGGGGCCGCTCTGGGGGCCTCTTAGGCCGTCATGGTGTGACAATGGGGCTCTCTTGGGCTGTATCAGGCCGTCTTGGGAGCCCCTTAAGCCGTCTTCGACGGCTCTGAGGTCGTCATGGGCTGTCAGATGCCCGACGAGGCGCGAGCGCGCAAATCCTCCGAAAAAAAAAAAACATAAAAAAAATCCTGGCGAAGGACCCAACCATGAGCAATTGTGCGTAACGCGTTGTGGGTCCCGCTTTCGGTGGGGCTCCCTATGGGGCCACGAAACGCGTGAGGGGCGCGACGTACATAATGTGTGGGGGAACCGCATGCGGGCGGTGTCACTGCGGCCTTCGGTGGAGCTCCCTATGGGGCCACGAACCGCTGCCCTGGGTAGGGGAACCGCA
>CAUYUJ010018105.1:155520-160520 GCA_963575745.1 Prorocentrum cordatum | reverse complement strand
CGTTCAGCAGAGTCGCGCTTTGGAGCTCGCGTTGTAGATCGGCTGAGCAGGATCAAGCAGCACGCCACAATGAAGAGTCACCGTCTTGCGATCACCAAATACTCGGGCAAAGAAAGCGAAAGTACAGACTTGGTGGGTGCACCCAAGAAAGAACGATTTCAACAGCTACTTAAAGAGATCAATGCCAACACATCGTGGAGGTCATCTGAATTGGGGCGCAGAAAAGCAGCAAAAATGACATGGTGTCTTGGAGAAGCGCTTCTGGACAGAGATCGGGATTGGTTGAAATCTGCTAGCGTTCTTGCTCTTTACCAGGATGGTCGACGACTACATCTCGGTGCATATTTCGTTGCTGCCAACTCAAACATGGACAGGCGGCAGGGCATATTGGGACTTGCGAAAATGAGGAAAGGAACTGGTTCAGAAGCATTGTGTGCACAAACGATTCAGATATACAGTGATTTCTGCACTCCTCGCAGTGGCTTGCAAACATCGTGGAACCCATTGAAGGAGGTGCACACCACGAATACTACACTTCTCAGACACCTACGAAACACTACTGAGATATATGGGGCCGATGCTGCTTCCGACGAGCAGCGGGCAGGGAAGCTACTGCAGGGCATTTGCACGATAGAATCTCGGAGCGACAAGTTTCTTCCGAATCTTAAGATGGCGCTGAAAGACCCAACGTACGCCTGCACAAGAATTGCGAATCCATGGAAGCATGACGCTGCATTCGACGAAGTTTTTCAGATGTGCAGTGTTTCTCACCATAGGGGTAAGAAAGCTGCTTCGTCGATATTGGAATATTCACCTCAGCTTTCAGAAATGTTCAGGAAAACCATTTGTGTCTTGGAAAACTGCCCAGTGAAAGGTGGCCGCATCAAAAACTTGCAGACGGCGAAACAGCGATTTCAGAGCACACAAAAACCATTGGGACGATTTGTGTTATTCTTGCCCGCAGTATTCAGCGTGTTTGCTCAAGTTCTGGCCACTCGATCTGGCAGGGACGAGGATGTGTGGATTCGCGAGTGGTTGGATTGGGTATCTGAGGAACGGTTGATCTTACTAGCGATGCTCGCCGACGCAGGCGACGAAATCAATTTATTATTATTAAGATACTTCGACGACAGGCAGCACGACATTTCTGAGAGGCCAGCTCGGATTCACGCTTTCGTCAAAAAGGATCGATTATATATTCTTGCAAGATGGATGCTTGAGTTTGGGGTATACTAAATATATGCTAGACCAATTGAGCGACGTTATCATGGTACATACAGGCATTTCTGTGATGACGATTGGGGGGCCTGGAAAAATCACCCACGCCCTGACGCAAAACTGCATTGGCAGACTCGCAAGCTGGGTCAGACTTACGATTGCCACATTGCATGCTGAGTTTCCGGCTTGGGACATAATGCAAGCGTTTGGGGTACTCGATTTGAACGTGAACGGGGCGTCGAAGGAGTTTCATTGAACAGATGCTGCTGTTGCCAGGCTGGCGAAAGCGTACAAGGTCAATGCAGAGTCTCTGGCATCGCAGCTGGCCGATCACTTCTATTGTGCCAAGCAGGAGTTCGACAAAGGCCTGGACGCCCGAAAACATACCTACTCGGCCTCCCCTCTAGGAAAGCCCTGTGAGGGCAAGAGATGATAACACAACGATTTGAAGGGATAGGGTGGGTAAAACCATTGGGATGGTTTTCAAAGCATGTGGGTACACGGGTAACCTGGTAACCTAGAGGGGAGGACGATAGGCATGTTTCACGACAAGGCGGTGTTGCTGTAGAGGGTGGGTGGCGAATCGCAGTCCGCCGATCGCAAAGTAGGAACAGCATGAGTGCAAAGCACCCTGTGGATGCTATTTCCCCTGTGTTGCAACGATACGTGGGGTACTCTGGTTCAACAACAAGTCGGGTGGAATATGTTTTTTCTCGGCTTGAAGAGCTGCTTGGCACAAGCAGGCACGAACACCTGGATGATCATATGGAACTGCTCTCACTCAAACTCAAAGTGGACTTACAGCCGTCAGACACAGAACAAATAATTGCCGACGCAATCACAATTTGGACAGAGTATTTCGGGGCAGCACGGATTTCGGGCACCCAACGATTGAAGATACGGTTTGACAAGGGCTCCAGATTTGCAAAGAAACGTTTGCAAACAAGTACTGAAAAGTCGTTTCTTGATGACAGGCGAAATGCGGTTGGTAAAGGCAGTTCGTCTGTGATCTCTCGATCGACTGAAGATGTACTCAAGCATGGTATTTGGAGAAGCTCGTCTTCGTGGGGGGACAAACACGCAGCCTTTGAAAAAAAAAAAAAAAAAAAAAAAAAAAAAAAAAAAAAAAAAAAAAACCGTGTGCAATCATATGAGAACGGCCACCTTTTGGACCGCGAGGTGGACTCACATTTGGAAGTAGACTTGCAAGAAAGCATCAAAAAAAGGAAAGCTGGGGACCACAAGTTCGATGTGGAACGACGGAAAAAAATGAGACGCTTAGGAGTGAGTTCCCTTCCGAAGCCAGCCTTTTTCGATAAGAAAGTATACGTGCATCCTGCATGTAAGATTGCGGATGCTGAAGTGTCTTCGGTTTTGCGGTTATGTAAACTGTCCAGGGTTAGCGACGATGATATTCGCAGCGCATCAATTTTCATTGCGAGCGACCCTGCCAACCCTGGCCAGCGGATTCTCTGGGTCTCAGCTCTGGTAGGTGGCACAGTCGGCACCCCTAGTTTCTTCACGTCGCACGGTAGACGTGGCGCGCATTTGGTATTGACGAACGGTGCTGCTACAAAGAGATCCATATTTATATCGGTTGCGTTCGCTGCAGGCCACCCGTTTTTTGCTCGCATGCTGCAGGAGCCACGTCCACCTGGTTGGAAGACCATATTTTCTAAGGATGGGTTCAGGGCTGCAGTCGAGGCCGATAAGAAGAGACCAAAACTGCAGCAGCGACCCATGGACACGATCGCTCTGGTTTCACTCTCAGAGAAGTCAAGAGATTTCTCCACGTGGAAAAATGTGTTCACAATTCAAACTTTCGGGGTGTGGCTCCGCCACGTGGACGAGTCCAGGTGCGGAGCGTCTGTTCAGCAAGGGCTGAAGCTTAAAGAGCTCCCTACCGTAGTGTAGGAATCACTACGTCGTAGGGACGTAGCACGACATTGAAAACATTTTTTTTTTTAAATAAATATTTTTTATATATATATATATATATAAAAAAAAAAAAAAAAAAAAAAAAAAAAAAAAAAAAAAAAAAAAAAAAAAAAAAAAAAAAAAAAAAAAAAAAAAAAAAAAAAAAAAAACACGCAATACAACAAGAGCATGTGCTCGTTTCTACTGTACGCTTGCTTGTTGCCTGTATCTGATGATGCAAAAGTTTTTTCAGTGCCGTCGCATCGTGCTTTGAATATTTCGGCCACATGGATTGTTACACAAGGCTTGCGTCGATTCCGACGCAGACATGTTCTTGGGGCTTACGCCACTTCCGACGCCATGAGGCTGGCGCCACTTCCGTCCGCGCGGAGCGCCCAAGAGGACCCCGAATAGCGCCAAAGAGGACCCCCCGTGACATACCATAGCATATCATAGCATAACAGCATAGCATCACATAGCATATGATGATATAAACAATGCGTAACCACGCATAGCATAACATAGCATATAGTATCAGTCACACCATAACATAACATAACACAACATATCATCACATAGCGTAACATAGCATAGCAATCATACCATACCATACCAAGCCAGTACGCCCCGCCGCCAACATAACATAATATAACAAACCAATCATAAACAAAAACATAACATCAGCGATACAATATTATTCCTCATGCGCCTGGGGGCCCGAGAGGAGGCCCGCGGACTACGCCTCGTGACCCAAGAGCATTCGGCGCGGGTCGGCGGTTAATTGGCCGTCTTGACGGTGTCGTCTTGGTGGTGCCGTCTTGGTGGAGCAGTCTCGGGGGTCGTCTTGGTGGCGTCGTCTTGGGGGGCGTCTTGGGGGGGCGTCTTGGGGGCCGTCTTGGGGGTGCCGTCTTGGTGGTGCCGTCTTGGGGGTCGTCTTGGTGGCGCATCTTGGGGGGCGTCTTGGGGGAGCAGAAATCATGATGATTTCTGGTTTGATGATGACGACGGCCACGGCACAGACGACGACGATGATGGCGATGGTGAGTAGAAAGATGATGAGCATGGATATTCTGATGATGATGATGATTATGATGATGATGATGATGGTGATGATGATGATGATGATGATGATGATGATGGTGATGATGGTGGTGATGATGATGTTGATGATGATGATGATGATGATGATGATGATGATGATGATGATGATGATGATGATGATGATGATGATGATGATGATGATGATGATGATGATGATGATGATGAAGACCGCTGTGATGGGGGGGTCGATTACGTCCCCACTATGAGGGCGGTGGGTCGATTAGGTCCCCGCTACGAAGGGTAGTCGATGAGAGGGGGAGTCAATCAGGTCCCCGCTATGGTCGATTATGTCCCCGCTATGGGGAGGGGGTCGATTACGTAGGTCCCCGCTGTCACTGTGATGGGTGGGTCGATTAGGTCCCCGCGACGAGGGGTCATCGATGCGATCCTCGCTACGAAGGGGGGTTGCACCATGCTATGCTATGCTATGCTATGCTGGGCTATGCTACGCTGGCGATGGCGACTGTGATGTTGGGAGGACGGATGTGGAGAAGGAAAAGGTTTTTGGAGGATGCGCGACCTGAAGACCTGCGACTAAGCTTCGGCCAGGTAGGGGTACCCAGCCGGCACGGCGGGATACCCATCCGGCGGCAGCACGGGGGGCCGGGCGCTCAGATACCCATCCAGCGGGATACCCATCGGGCGCTGGCTGGGTGGGGGTACCCAGCCGGAACGGAGGAATACCCATCCAGCGGCCGCTGGATGGGTAGGGGTACCCAGCTGGCAGGGCGGGATACCCATCCGGCGGCTGCTGGATGGGTCGG
>CAUYUJ010018105.1:133020-150520 GCA_963575745.1 Prorocentrum cordatum | reverse complement strand
AGCTCGGGACCAGCATGCTAGATACAAACAGGTGGTTCCAGCTCGGGAACGCCATGTTAGATACCCCCCTGTCTGGCCTGGACACGTGAAAACAAATGGTTCCAGCGCGGGACCGCCATGTTAGATACCTCTGGGGTGGCCTGGACACGTAAAAACACGTGGTTCCAGCGCGGGACCACCATGTTAGATACCCCCCCTGGGTGGCCTGGACACGTGAAAACACGTGGTTCCAGCTCGGGACCATCATGTTAGATACCCCCCCTTGTGGCCTGGACACGTGAAAGCACATGGTG
Source organism: Prorocentrum cordatum (assembly GCA_963575745.1). NCBI lineage: Eukaryota > Dinophyceae > Prorocentrales > Prorocentraceae > Prorocentrum > Prorocentrum cordatum. The sequence goes on along the minus strand of CAUYUJ010018105.1, from coordinate 150,227 downwards.
CCAGCGCGGGACCACCATGTTAGATACCCTCCCTGCGTGGCGTGGACACGTAATTATCCCGGCAAAGCAACCTAACAGCGATGTGTAGAAGCATATCTGAAAGCATTCCCCTTAAGATTCAGATGAAAATCCAGTTGTCGAATTCTGCTGTTCTCGCAGTCGTAGTCGCATTCGCGATGACAGTCGCAGCGGCAACGGCAGTCGCAGTCACAGCCTCAGCCTCAGCCTGCCTCCTCCTCCCTCCTCCTCCTGCTCCTCCTCCTCCTCCTCCTCCTCCTCCTCCTCCTCCTCCTCCTCCTCCTCTTCCTCCTGCTCGTCCTCGTTCTCGTCCTCCTCGTCTTGCTCGTCCTCCTCCTCCTGGTGCTCTCTCCTCCTCCTCCTCCTCCTCCTCCTCCTCCTCCTCCTGGTGGTCCTCGTTCTCCTCCTCCTGGTGCTCTCCCCCCCCCTCCTCCTCCTCGTCCTCCTCCCTCCTCCTCCTCCTCGTCCTCCTCCTCCCTCCTCCTCCTCCTCCTCCCTCCTCCTCCTCCTCCTCCTGGTAGTCCTCCCCCTCCCCTCCTCCTCCTCCTCCTCCTCTTCCTGGTCGTCCTCGTTCTCGTCCTCCTCGTCTTGCTCGTCCTCCTCCTCGTGGTGTTCTCTCCTCCTCCTCCTCCTCCTCCTCCTCCTCCTCCTCCTCCTCCTCCTCCTCCTCCTCCTGGTGGTCCTCGTTCTCCTCCTCCTGGTACTCTCCCCCCCCCTCCTCCTCCTCCTCCTCGTCCTCGTCCTCCTCCTCCTCCTCCTCCTCTTCCTCCTCCTCCTCCTCCTCCTCCTCCTCCTCCTCCTCCTCCTGGTACTCCTCCCCCTCCCCTCCTCCTCCTCCTCCTCCTCTTCCTGGTCGTCCTCCTCCTCCTGGTCGTCCTCCTCCTCCTGCTCGTCCTCCTCCTCCTCCTGCTCGTCCTTCTTCTCCTGCTCCTCCTGCTCCTCGTCCTGCTCCTGCTCGTCCTCGTCCTCCTGGTCTTGCTCGTCCTCCTCCTCGTCGTGCTCTTGCCCCTGCTGAAAATGTGGCCCAGGAATGGGAGTTCTGGGAAGTCGAAGAGCACGAAGTTGCCTACAGGGCTATTCAAAATGTGGCCCGGGAATGGAGTTCTGGGAACTCGAAGAGCACGAAGTGGCCTACAGTTGGCTCCGGGCATTCAAAATGTGGCCCGGGAATGGAGTTCTGGGAACTCGAAGAGCACGAAGTGGCCTACAGTTGGCTCCGGGCATTCAAAATGTGGCCCGGGAATGGAGTTCTGGGAAATCGAAGAGCACGAAGTGTGTGACTGTTGCATCCGGCCCTCCAGAATGTGGCCCGGGAATGGAGTTCTGGGAACTCGAAGAGCACGAAGTGTGTGATTGTTGCATCCGGTTGTGGCCCGGGATCGTTTTGGGATCGAAGAGCACGAAGTGTGTGACTGTTGCATCCGGCTATTCAGAATGAGCCTGGGAATGGAGTTCTGGGAAGTCGAAGAGCACGAAGTGTGTGACTGTTGGTGAAAAACGAGTTGGGCACAGCCCGCCCGGCAACTCCCAACACCTGCCCGGACCCCCCTGTGGAGTGATCTGTGAGCTCTTTTGACCCTACTAGAAACCTATTAGTCTACGCTGTTAGGTAAAAACACGTGGTTCCAGCGCGGGACCACCATGTTAGATACCCCCCGGGTGGCCTGCACACGTAAAAACATGCGGTTCCAGCCCACCCGGGGGGGATATCTAAGATGCGGTCGTCTGGGGCGCGCCAGACGGCAGAGGGCCGCCCCGCTGGGTGCAGGTTCCGTGGCCCAGCGGCGCGCGCGGCCGCCTGCTTCAGGATGCCGCGGAGCTGCTCCAGTTGATCCGTGCCCGCACCGGCGCCGCCATCGAGGTCCCCCCTCGCGGCGACGACGGCCCCGCGAGACTCTTCGGTACGCAGGAGCAGACGTGTCGCGCGGAGGACGCCGTTCGAGTTCCTGCGGCGGGCGGAGGCCGCCAGAGCGTCGAGGGGGCATTGGATGCGTCGTACGTGCCCACTTTGGCAGTGCGTCGCGACGCCAGGCCACAGCTCCCCAGCCTGCGCCTCGCGACGACAACTCGCTGTCCTCAGGTACCCTGCCTGAGACCACCACGGGACGCCGCCGAGGGAGCCGGCACTGGCGGGCATTGCAGGTCGCGCAGGTCGACGTTGTTGACGAGAATACAGCGCCGGTCAGCTCTGAAGGAGGTGCGCCCACGGCGCCCATAGACGGGCAAGCTCGTCGGCGTCCGCTGCAGGAGGTGCGGGCCTCCCTCCTCCTCGAGCCTCCTGTTCTCAATGCCGCCGAACCCCTCACTGCACATCCACGGCGGCACGCCGGAGACGACCCGCACCTACGAGATCGCCCTGCCGCGCAATGGGACGTGGGAGGCGAGACGGGGCCGACGCAAGCTGCACCACCGCGCCCTGGCCCTAACCCAATCCCTGATCACCCTTGGTTTCCCTCGTCTCACACACAGGCCCGCTTTCGGGCGGACGGAGATGTCCTCTGCGCCCACTGTGGTGACATCATCCGCGGGATGGTCGCCTTTGGGGACCCGCTCTCTCCCCTGCATTTTGGGCGCCTGGCCGACTGGCGAGCAGCGCACGGTGCATCCCTCGAAGCCGAGCGGTACGGCAATGAACGGCACGGCAATGAGCACCACCGATGGGACCGTCTCGAGCCTTGCCATGATAATCGCCGGAATCTGCTTCAGCGGCATGACGATGAGCAGCACGACCACGAGCAGCACAATGGCGATCGGCACCAACGGGACCGTGCTCAGCCACTCCACGGGGACCGCCGAGATCAACTTCAAGATCCCCCCGGCGGTCGACACGACCAAGAGCAACCCCGCGACGAGCAACGCGGCGACGAGCAACACCGGCGGGGCTGCCCTGACCTACGCCTTGCCGACTATCGGGGCGTGCCCCTTCAGCACGACGGTGAGGACTACGACCACGAGCAGCACGACGGCGAGCAGCATGACCATGAGCACCACGACCACGAACACCAGCACGACGACCACCACGACCACCACGACGCCGACCACGAGCACCACGACCACGACCACGACCACCACGAGCACCACGACCACGACCACGAGCACCACCACCACGACCACCACGACCACGACCACGAGCACCACGACCACCACGACCACGACCACAACCACCACGACCACGACCACGACCACGACCACGACGACCACCACGACCGTGAGCACCCCGACCGCGAGCACCACGATCACGTCCACCATGACCACGAGCACCACGACCACGAGCACCAGCATGACCATGAGCACCACGACCACCACGACCACCACGACCGTGAGCACCCCAAACCACGAGCACCGCGACCACGACCAAAAGCACCACGACTACAGTGAGCACGACCACGAATACCACGAAGACCACGACCACTGGCACCACGATTACGGCCACGAACACGACCACGAGCACCACGACCACGAACACCACTACTACGGCGAGCAGCACGACAGCGAGCAACACGGTGACTGCCGCGATAGGCTCCAGCAGCAACACTCTGAGCACCACCCTGAACCCCATGATCACCATGAACAGCATGATGGAGTCCAGTGGCATAGGCGCGCAGAGGGCGACGGGCTCCCACAAATAAGGGAGGAAGAGGACGAGGACGAGGAGGAGGAGGAGGACGAGGAGGAGGAGGAGGAGGAGGAGGAGGAGGAGGAGGAGGAGGAGGAGGAGGATGGGGGCTACTGAGTCCACAATCACAAGGAACCACAGAGGGGCTGCTGGCTTGCAGTGTCGTTTGGATTCCCGGCGCGTCGCAAACGTCGACCCGGACAGCCTCGCTCACCGGGCCGGTATGCGGACGAGCCACGCGGATTGGATCATCACACACGGGGACAGTATGGAGGCCACGGCAGGAACTACCCGGGCGGTGAGGGAAGCCACTCGAGCGCCTAGCGCGACCCTCACCGCCTGCGTCGAGCGCCCAGGCGAAGACGACTTCCAGCGACACTATAGTGGGCAGCATGACGAGCAGCACGACGCCCTTCCCGGCGTCCTTCCCGACGCTCTTCCCGACGTCCCTCCCCACGTCCTTCCCGACGTCCTTCCCGACGCCCTTTCCAACGCCCCTCCCGACGCCCTTCCCGACGCCCCTCCCCACGCCCCACCCGACGCCCTTCCCGACTCCCAGCCCGACGCCCTTCCCTACGCCACTCGGGCGCCTGACAGGACCTTCACCATCCGTGTCGATCGCCTGGACAGGGACGGGCTCCAGCAGCATCATCGTGAGCAGCACGACGAGGTTCAGGAGCATCACCGTGAACATCACGAGCAGCACGTCGACGGGCACACCGATGGACACGTGCTATGGGTCTTCCCATCCCTGACCCACACACCTTCTACCTTCTCTCCTCCGCCTCTGTCGGATGTGGGGTTGCCTGGGCCACGTGCCCCCCAATCCCTGACTCGCGCCCCTTCTACCTCCCTTCCTCCATCGGACCCAGGACAGCCCCTGATACACACCGCACGTCCCGACCCGACAGGCTCCACCAGCGCTGCGAGCAGCACACAACGGCCTCCAGCAGCATTCTCACCAGGAGCAGCACGACGGAACCCAGCAGGACGAATGCCAGCAGCATTACCACGAGCGGCACGACGGGCGCTGCACTGCGCCTGCCACCGGCAGGCGCAGTGGATGCCACAGACATTTGCGACGTGGATTCCTGATGCGCACACCTCCTACGTCCTCTCCTCTATCTCGCCCTGACCTGGGGCCATTTGGCCTACGAGCCCACCAGGACGGAACCCAGCAGGACGGACCCCTGCAGCACTACAGCTCCGATTGTAGTACCGCCCGCCCCGACTCCTACGCAGATGGCCCAGGCTCCAGCACCGCCCGCCCTGACCCCAGCAACGGCGGCTCCGCACCAGCACAGCCAGCTCCGACTCCAGGACCGCAGGCGCCGACTGCACTGCCGGGTCCGACTCCAGCGCCGCCGGTTTCGACCCCAGCACGGCTGGCTCCGACTTCAGTGCAATGCCGTGCGCGGCACGACGGGCGCTGCACGGCGCCTGCCACCGGCGTGCGCCGTGGTTTCCTCGGGAGTTTGCGACGAGGATTCTTCGTGCATTCGCACTCGGGGGGTGGCGCAGTCAGGTCCGCTCCATGTGAACTTGCGGCCGGCCTCACGCACGGTGGCGCGGAAGCTCGACGGGGCATGGGAGGCGCTCTGGGACAGGCCCTGATACGTACGCCGCACACCGGGGAGGAGGAGAAGGAGGCGGAGGAGGAGGCTGAGGAGGAGGAGGCCGCTGAGTTCACGATCACAAGGGACCACAGGGGGGCCGCGGGCTTGCAGGTTTGTGTGGATTCCCTGCGCGTCGCAAACGTCGAACCCGACAGCCCCGCTCATCGGGCTGGTATGCGGGGGTGCCACGTGAACTGGATCATCTCACGCGTGGACGGCCTGGAGATCACAGCAGACACTATTCGGGCCGCGATGGTCGCCATTCGAGCGCCCAACGTGACCTTCACCATCCGCGCCGAGCGCCCAGACGAGGACGGGCCCCAGCAGCACCCTCGTGAGCACCACGTGCATCAACGGGACGAGCAGTGCGATGACGAGCATCAGGAGGAGGAGGAGGAGGAGGAGGAGGAGGAGGAGGAAGAGGAGGAGGAGGAGGCGGAGGAGGAGGCGACTACGCAGCACCATGGCGAGGAGGACGACGGGGCCCAGCGGCACCGTCGTCAGCAGCGTGACGGGAGCGGGCCGCACATCCCTGATCCCGTCGACGGGCTCCCACAAATCAGGGAGGAGGAGGAGGAGGAGGAGGCTCACCATCCTGGGCGTCACGACGTCATGGTTCACGCACCTCCTACTTCCTCTCTTTCACCCCCCGCGGATCTGGGGCAGGCCCTGACTCCCACACCACACATCCCTGATCACGACGCCTCAGCTGCCCGCATGGTGCATTTCCGCCTACCAATGGAGGAACAGGAAGAGGAGCAGCCCAGGCAGCACCATCGTGACCAGGAGGATGGAATCCAGCAGCATGACACCCGCTGTGTCCACTGCGGCGACTTCATCCGCAGGGTGGCCGCCTTTTGGGGGTCCCTGCTCTCCCCTGCACTTCGGGTGCTGGGCTGACTGGCTGGCAGCACACCCGCAAGCAGCCGCCGAGGCGACAGTGACAGCATCAGTCACACCCGCAGCACCACACCCGCAAGCAGCACACCCGCGAGCAGCACACCCGCAGCGCACACCCGCACCCACAGGCAGCACACCCGCAGCACCCAATGGGATGCCCGGACAGCACACCCGCAGTCCATGGCAGCTGCTAGGGCGTAAAGAAATGCAGGCAGAAGCCCGGCGGCGGGAGGTGGAGTCTGAACGGTGGCGCGACAGGCAGCTGGCGGAGCCTAGCCGGTGGCGTGCGGCCAACCGGGGGCTGGTCTGCCGGTTCCGATGGGATGCGCCCAACCCGGACGTCATCCCTGATCGCACCACAACAGGCTGAGGCGCACCGGGACGTCATCCCTGATTGGCTACGGCCGCCCTCACCTCGGGCCTGCTCCCTTGTGGATCGGCGTGGTCGTGGAGGCGCTCAGTGGGTGTTGGGGGCGAAGAGTTGCCCCTCGCTGCCACTCGCCCGGGGGGGGGCAACAAAAAAAAAAGAAGAAAAAAAAAAAGAAAGAAAGAAGAAGAATAAGGAAAAAAAAAAAAAAAGGGCCGCTACCCCTCCCGAGCGCCCGGGCGCAGGCTGACGAAACTCGTTCGCCTCGCGGCTCGGCGCTCCGCCGCCTGCCGCGCGCCGCTGCGGCGGACTGCGGCAGCTGGCGTTTTGCGTTCGCCTCCCCTTCCCTCCCTCCTCCCCTCTCCTTCCCTCCCTCCCCCTCCGCCCCCTTCTCCCGAGCGGCCGGGCGCAGGCTGACGAAACACGTACGCCTCGCGGCTCGGCGCTCCCCCGCTTGCCGCGCGCCGCTTCGGCGGACTGCGGCAGCCGGCGTTTTTGCCGTCGCCTCCTCTCCCCCCTTCCGCCTCCTCCCTCTCCCTCCCCTCCTCTCGTGCGCCCGGGCTTCGGCAGCTAACACGGCTGCCTCGCGGCTCGGCGCTCCACGGGTGTTTTTACGTGTGCCCGCGTTTGTGTGCGTGTGCGCGTGTGCGTATCCCGGTCAGGTCCTTGTTGGGGGACACGGCTGCCTGGGCTGATGCCTCCGGCTGTCACGTCTTCTCTCCTTGTCCCTGATGGCCGTGGCACTGGCCACGGTTTCTCGCACACCTCTCGCACACCTCCCGCGCACCTTTCGCTCACCTCTTGGGGGACTCGCACACCTCCCATACGCATCCGTGCTGGTGGGCACCACTGCGCTTGTGGCCAAGTGTGGATGCCAGCAGGCGCGAAGCCCTCACCGCTAGCCTGTGTACCTTGCCCAGTTCGCGCAGGCCTCGATCTAAGAGGGATATTGTCTGCCTTTTCTGTATGTTGTGGCGGTCTTGCATGTTCACCCCTGCTCGTCGATCACGAGCGGGCTTGCATATCAACGCAGATGCAAATTTAGCCACCAGTGTCCCTGGGCTACGAACGCGCTGGAGCTGACTCTGCGCCGGAGGAGGGAAAAGTGCGTGTGTGTGTATGCGTGTGTGTGTGATCCGATGAGTGAACCTGAGTGAGTGTGATTAGTGTATGAGTATGAGTACTAGCCGGCCGCTCTGCGGTTGATTGGAAGTTTCTGTATATAGAAGGGTCCGGGCGCGCGGCGGGCGTCGCCGTGTGCGCCGCATGGTCTTTTTTGCAACACATTACGGCCGCGCCATGCTATCTTTATTCCGAAACTTAAGGTTTTGGTATGATTTCGGCATGGGCGCGCGGCGGCCGCGGCGGTGTGCACTTCATGTATTTGTTGCATAGGATTATGAGCCAACGTGCGCCATCGTGGGGGCCGAGATCGTGGCGGACGCCGCTGGGTGTGCCGCGTGGTATTTTTAACAACACCTTATGGCCGCGCCATGCTGAAATCTTTCCGAAACCTCAGGTTTTGGTAAGATTTCGGCATGGGCGCGCGGCGGCCGCGGCGGTGCGCACTTTACCTTATTTTTTGCAATGGAAAACCGCCGGTTGATGATTCTCCCGGCGCATCTGGCGCATCCGGTGGAGATCCGGAAATGGTCCCTGGAGGCGTGGTCGGGGGCCTCACTTCGCGCCGGGGGTGATGATGACGTGAGTTCCACAGAAACTCCCTCAACTAAGAATAGTGAGTCTGAGAGATGACAGAGTCTGAGTGATGAATGAGCATGAGTGAGTCTGAGTGATGAGTGAGTCTGAGCGATGAGTGAGTCTGAGTGATGGGTGAGTCTGAGTATGAGTGAGTCTGAGTGAGAAGCGAGTCTGAGTATGAGTGTGCATGTGTGATGAGTGTGTCTACGGAGGAGGAGGAGGAGGAGAAGGAGGAGGAGGGAGAGGAAAGGAGGAGTGATGGTGTGAGGTGTGTTAGGTGTTCTGTGTGTGAGGTCTCCGGCGCGGTCAGAGTAACGACAAGAACCCCATCTTAGGATAGGAAAAATACATGCTAAGAAAATGAAATGCACATATGAAGATCCCCATGTCGAGTAATGCGTGTGGCCTTCTCCCCGATTCGCTCCCGATGGGCTTCTGGGGCCTCCAAACGGCTCCAAGATGCCCCAAGACGGCCCCAAGATGGCTCCAAGAGAGGCCCAATAGCGCCCAAGAGCGGCCCAAGAGGGCCCCAAGAGGCTCATTATGGCTCATTTGAAAGCCCCGACGGGGAGAGGCGTAATTGAGCCCTCCCTTTTTGATCGATGGCCTCCAGGATGGTCCAGGAGGGCCTCCAAGGCCGCCAAGAGAAACCCAACAGAGCCCCAAGAGGGCCCCAAGACAGCCCCAAGAGGCTTTCAAAATGTTCCCAAGAGGGCTGTACGATTCCTCCCAAGAGGCCGACAAGGCGATCCCAAAGAGAACGATCGCAAAGGTCTTGATATTGACTCTTGACTCCTGTTGTCGTCGTCGTCTTGGTGCTATTCTTCTTTGTCGTCGTTCCCTTCGCCCTCCCGTGCTCTAGCAGACAACGCAATCCGACAATTCCCGATAACCTGTGCACGTTGCAAAGGTGGCTGTTTTGGGATGGGCTGGCAGGGATTCGCGAAGCGTGAACAATTCCTTACCGGAGTGGGAGTCGGGCTGGGCGTCGGGCTGGAGGTCGGGCTGGGCGTCCCACCCACGTAGAGCTCGACAACAGAGCACCCGAGGTGGTAATCCGTCGTCGTGCTAGCGGCGCAGGGTATGCCGTATGACCGTTCCTGGTAAAGGCCAACGGTGTAGAAAAATAGTTGACTTGCTACGGACCCATCAAGGAGTGCGTAACTGCTCCCTCCTTCCAAACCTCCCCAATACATACCTGTATAAGGGACACTTACCGCCTCGTAACCCGCGACTGGCCTGCTTGAAGCCTGGCTTGACCCCACTGGGTTGAGCGATTGCTTCCAGATCTGGTCCAGCATAGCTGCCCCATGGTAGGTTGACCCTGGCCAGTTTAACTTAAATGTGAACTTTCCGTCGGCTCCGCGATAGTTTTCCAACTGGTCGAGAATGGCGTAGTTGGCATTGGAGGAATCTCCCGAGTTCAGCGACCACTGATTGGAAGAAAACAAATACGGGACCGTTTGTCGAAACACCAAGGTCCAAGAAGTCGACGAGTTTGCCTCCATGCGTGACCTATTGGTATCCGGGTGCACATGAATGCTGGCCGCGGTGACCAACAAGACCCCCAGCCACACGGTCGTGAATGCTGTTGGGGCTTTCATCCTGCACGGGAACAACGAGGAGTGTTGTAGGATTGGATGAGAACCGCGCTGACTGCGCGAGCCAATATCTAATCCTTGAACCAAAATGGCTGCAGCGTTTCTCCTGATGGGGGGACGCCGCGCCCGTGCCCGGGCAGGGTGCGGGGGGGCCTGCATAGAAGTTTCCGCACGAGCGAACCACGTTCGTAACCGGCTTGCGCGGTCAGGTTTTCGAGGGAGGGCAAAAAACGATACCCATACCATACGGGCACTCCCTGGACATCTCCCAGGGCTCGTTCTGACCAGGACTTCGGGGCGAATCCAACCGTGGCGACGAGGGCCCCCCGGGAGGCTCAAAAGGCCGAGAACGGTGGGAGGGTTCCGGTATCTGTATCCTCTGTCGGAATCGATGTCGCACCGAGCGCCCAAACACCCGATGTCGTGATTTGCCCTCTTGGGCCGTCTTGGATGCCTCTTGGGCCATCTTCAGGCCCTCTTGGCCTCTTGGGCCGTCCTGGGGCCGTCTCGGGGGCCTCTTGTGCCTCCTTCAAGCGGTCTTGGGGCCCCCTAGGGCCGTCGTGGAGCGTCGGAAAGCCGAAAAAGCGAAAACGCCCAAATCCCCAAACGCGAAAACGCCCGATTCGAGGTTCCCGCAGCCGCCCTGACGGCGGTCAGGGGTCGATCAGGGGAGTGTGTGCCTGAGTTGTGCGCCAGATGCCTCATAGACGCATCGTGGGGTCTCTGTGGAAGTCTCTCGGAACTCTGTTGGAAGCATCTTGGGGGTCTCCTGGGGCTTCCCAGGGGCCTGCTGGGGCCTCCTGGGGGCCTATTGGGGGCCTCTTGGGAGCCTTTTGGGAAGCCTCTTGGGGGCCTGTTGGCGGTGGGGGGGGATCTTGGGGCAGATGGCTCGACACGATAGCTCCAGTTCCCCCTGTTGGGTCCATCTTGGAGCCCTGTTGGGGCCCTCTTGGGCCACGCGCGCTTCGCGAGCGCTTAGGTAGCAAGCCGCAGCCCTTGACAAGCTCACGGCTCCACTTTGTAGTTACCAACAAAGCCGTTGAAACTAAGGTGAAGAAATGTCAACAACGTTGACCGAGCACAGACGCATAAACGACAAGGACTCTTGCATACAATTCAATGCGAAGAAGCGCAAAGCGGTGAAAGAACTGCAATCGATGAAATGGCACTGCAATGCGGCACATTGCCATGGAAACCGGATGCGAGGACAATTGAACGCGAGGTATTGCAAACAGAAGCGAACGAAGCAAGTGCAAGGCGATGCAATGGAGTACAGTCCAGGGCAAAGTAGAGCAATGTGAACCAAGGCAATGTGAAATACGAAGCAATACACATGCACGTGCGACGCAAAGTAACGCAGTGCAATACAATAGGCTCTGGTTCACAGCCCATGCTGCCACATCACCATTTCTCACGAAATAGCCCGCTGCCCGTCGCTCTCTCAAGCGCTGGCCCCGGCACTGTAGGTGATCGACGTAGGGATGCCGCTCCGCCTCCCGCAACACGTTGAGCAATGCCAGCGCCCACTGCCACTGCCCATCAGCGCACGCGCTGGGCCCAGCACGCTGACATTGCTACCACGTCTCGCACGCGATATTCCCGGCGTTGTAGTTGGCTAGGGCTGACCCGTGGACCATCGTCCACGAATGCCAAAATATTCGGCGTGTGCTGGCTGCTGCTTATTGCTTCAGGGTGCGCAGTTGTTTTTTGATTACTCTGACGGCGTCCAGCAGCGCTAGCAGTAGCAGCAGCAACAGCAGCAGATCCAGCAGCATGAGCAGTAACAGCAAAAGCAGCAGCAGCAGCGCAAACAACAACAGCAGAAGCGCGGCCCTCCGGGGGCCTCCCGGGGGTATCCGGGGGGCCTCCTCGTCCTCGTCGTCCTCGTCGTGCTCGACGTCCTCCTCCTCCTCCTCCTCCTCCTCCTCCTCCTCCTCCTCCTCCTCCTCCTCCTCCTCCTCCTCCTCCTCCTCCTCCTCCCCCTGCTCGTCCTCCTCCTCCTCCTCCTCCTCCTCCTCCTCCTCCTCCTCCTCCTCCTCCTCCTCCTCCTCCTCTTCCTCCTCCTCCTGTAAAGTCTCGAGGAGGGGCTAAACGTGGTAGTTTCGATGGCGCTGTTTTAGTCCCTGCGAGAAATCGCGCCTTGAGCCAGAGAATTTCGTCAGGCACGGCCCGGCGTTCCATGTGCTGCTACGTTTACTGCAAGCTCGTGCGGGCGTGGGGGCGGTGATTATTTGCACCCCCCTCGGCCCAATTGGGCCGGCAGCCACGCCGCAGGTTACATTCGCTATGCGATCAGAAAGTGAAAGCGAATACCAACCTCCAACATATTCGGGGAGATGGTGACCCGAAGGTTGTGGCAGCCTGGCAAGTAAGCCGGCTGGTCTGCCCACAACGTTGGGCTTCTTCAAGGAAAACATGGTTATACGGGCACGATGGCCCTTTTGACAACGAGCCCGAATCAAAACCAAGTGGGGCAAACGCGTCGCTGGCACTCCGTAGCGGGTGCTAGTTCGTGCCGCCCTTCGGTGAAATGTTGGTTAGTACTCCTCATGTGCATGATCATTCCATCCTGACTCAAGTACTTGGCCAAAGCATCCGCAACATTTTCATGAGCGCCAACCTTGGCCCCTTGTATGCCTCCTCGTCGTACCTTGTCCTGAAGCCATAGTTGACAAACTTCAATGTGCCGAACTTTACCTAAACCTCGACGGCTGGAGACTGCGATGGCCGCACTGGCGTCACTCTTCAAGATGATGCTGCACTCGACGTTGAAGTCCCCCAAGACAGATTGCAGCCCCAATGCCACTGAGGCGCCTTTTTACCACGCCATCATACTCCGCTTCACCAGATGATAAGGCAATGTCAATTTGAGTTGAACTCCAAGACTTGATCATATGAGATCCCCACATTACTACAATTCCACTCGTTGACTTCCGTGTCCGTTTACACCCTGCGTAGTCGGTGCCGGTCCAGACGGTTAGCTCCCTGGGGTTGTCCTGGTAAGGGTAGCGGTAGCCCGACCGATAGTGGTTCTTGAGGTACTTGCCAAGTTCAAGTAGACCTTTCCACGAGCCCCAAGTTGGTGACGACATTGATCGCGCAAGTTCTTTTACCGAGAACCGGATGTCCGTGGGGACAAGGCCGCCGCGCGCGCGGCGGCCCAGGCCCATTCTGCGTTGGAAAACACGCCATGCGCGAAGGGCCACAGGACAATGCACAATGCGTGGGGGCAAAGCCGCCGCGCGCGCGGCGGCCCAGGCCCATTCTGTGTTGGGAAATGCACAGCGCGCGTGGGCAAAGCCGACGAGCGGGCGGCAGCCCTGGCCCATTCCGTGCTGGAAAACACGCCATGCGCGAAGGGCCACGGCCGCCGAGCGCGCGGCGGCCCTGGCCCATTCTGCGCGGGAAGATGCACAGTACGTGGGGGCAAGGCCGCCGTCAGCACGGCGGACCTGGCCCATTAAGGGCCAGGGCCTCCGCGCGCATCCTGTGTGGGAACATGCACACTGCGTGAGGCAAGGCCGCCGTGCGCGCGGCGGCCCTGGCCCACCCTGTTGGAACATGCACAGTGCGTGGGGGCAAAGCCGCCGCGCGCGCATGGAATATTTTCCAGGGGGACACGTTAAAACATGCTATTCTGCGGCGAATTAATGGCAGTCGGATCCAGGGGGGAGGGGGGGTCATTATTTTTTTAGCAGGTTTTGGGCATTAGCCTTCGCATGCCCAAAAAAAAACAGATCCCCCCTACCCACCAACTCCTCCGATGCCGACGCCGACGCCGACGACGACCATCATGCGAACATGGGATGTAACAAGCAACTGTTATTTGTATGTGTGTTTTCTTTCTCCCGTGCACCTGCCCACTAAGACAATGAACCGCTCCCTTTTTGGACGGGCTTCTTTTCATGCCAGCTCCTGGGAGAAGCATTCGGTACTCTGTACGCGCACCACGCCGCTATGGCCGCCAAGCGAGCTAACGCGCAGGTGGGCGAAACACCAACCTGAGCAATTCGCGAGGAAGTCTGGAGCGAGAGCGCTGTTCCTCTGTTTGGGGGCCTCTGGCCAGGCCGTCTCGGAATACCTCCTGCCCCTTCCCTCCTCCATCCCTTCCCCCACTCCTTCCCTCCTCGATTTCCCTTCCACCATTCCCCCTCCTCTTCGCGTTCTAGGGGCTGCGCCAACTACACGCGGCATGTAAAGAATATATGCCCCTAAAGGGGTATGATCGAAGACGAAGAGGGCGGGCATCGAGGGCAGGATATACACGCTGGGTGACGCGCGCGCATATAAGAGCGAACAGTCTTAATATGATTGTTGTTGAACCTTACATACTAAAAACAGTTGTTACTGGTGGACCCCTTAAATGCGCACGGCCGCTCTCGCATAGGCGCCAGCTGCATTTCCCCTGAAATCCAGGCTCACCCTCAGGCGTTTCGGGGTTTGCCGAAACCAGCCCCCCAACAACAACAACAACAACAACAACAACAACAACAACAACAACAACAACAACAACAACAACAACAACGCTCCTGCTCGATACTTCCTCCTCTATTACTCAGGCCCGGTGCTTTTGCTCGCCGCCGACAGCCCGCTTCCCCACCAAACAGGCGCTCCGGCTCGATACTTCCTCCCCTGTTACTCAGGATCGGCGCTCTCGCCTCGGCTCGTCCTCCGCCCTGCCCGGGACCTCAACTCAAAAGGAACCTTGCTCGATTCACGCCTCGTCGTCGTCGTCGTCATCTTCGTCGTCGTCGTCGTCGACGTCATCGTCGTCTCCTGTCGCCCCTCATCCCCCCTGCTCTTCCCTCCTCCTCCTCCTCCTCCTCCTCCTCCTCCTCCTCCTCCTCCTCCTCCTCCTCCTCCTCCTCCTCCTCCTCCTCCTCCTCCTCCTCCTCCTCCATGATTCCCCATCTGAATTCCTACAGGAATGCCCACATGAATCCCTATACGAATCCTAGCAGGAATCCCAGTACGGATCAGGAGTCCCGAATCCGTAATATCAATCCCTACAGGTATCCCAACAAGAATACCTATACGAATCCAGATGCAAATCCCTATATAAATCCAAAAATCCTATGAGAATCCCTCTGGGAACCCATCTGGGAATCCAGATGGGGGAGGGGGTCCCTCTGGGAATACCGATGGGAATCCCTAGAGGCATCCTTATGACCATCTCCCAAGGAGAAACCTACATACAATCTACGGCTACTATTACTACTATCACAACTTCCTACTACTATTACTACTACAACTACTACTACTACTACTACTACTACTACTACTACTACTACTACTACTACTACTACTACTACTACTACTACTACTACTACTACTACTACTACTACTACTACTACTACTACTACTACTACTACTACTACTACTACTACTACTACTACTACTACTACTACTACTACTACTACTACTACTACTACTACTACTACTACTACTACTACTACTACTACTACTACTACTACTACTACTACTACTTCTACTACTACTACTACTACTACTACTACTACTACTACTACTACTACTACTACTACTACTACTACTACTACTACTACACTACTACTACTACTACTACTACTACTACTACTACTACTACTACTACTACTTACTACTAACTACTACTACCTACTACTACTACTATACTACTACTACTACTACTACTACTACTACTAACTACTACTACTACTACTACTACTACTACTACTACTACTACTACTACTACTACTACTACTACTACTACTACTACTACTACTACTACTACTACTACTACTACTACTTTCATATAATAATAATAGTAACAATAATAATAATAAAATAATAAATTCCCTGGCGACGTACCCAACCCCTGCGCAAAAGCGGGGCGCAAATAGTTTAGGATACTTTATAAGGGGGCGATGACGGAGCGAGGGTTACATATGTCTGCAGAGGGAATTCGGGAGACTCGCAGGACACTGGCTACAGGAGAAGGGCTTGATAAAGCTGATGATTTACAATTCCTGAGCACTCCTAGCCACTTCGAAAACGGGGATCACAGCAGGCCTCGAAAGTGGCGACAGGTTCACAGATCGCAGCCCCGCAGGGACGGCGAGGTCTCATTTGAATCTGCCCGTGGCCCTCACTGTGCTGGGCCCCCCAGCAGGCCTCGAAAATGGCGGCAGTTTCGCAGATCGCAGCCCCCCAGGGATGGCGAGGTCTAATTTGAATCCGCGCGTGGCCCTCACTGTGCTGGGCCCCCCAGCAGGCCTCGAAAATGGCGACAGTTTCGCAGATCGCAGCCCCCCAGGGATGGCGAGGTCTAATTTGAATCCGCGCGTGGCCCTCACTGTGCTGGGCCCCCCAGCAGGCCTCGAAAATGGCGACAGTTTCACAGATCGCAGCCCCCCTGGGATGGCGAGGTCTAATTTGGGTCCGCCCCTGGCCCTCACTGTGCTGGGCCCCCCAGCAGGCCTCGAAAGTGGCGACAGTTTCGCAGATCGCAGCCCCCCAGGGATGGCGAGGTCTAATTTGAATCCGCGCGTGGCCCTCACTGTGCTGGGCCCCCCAGCAGGCCGGCCTCGAAAGTGGCGACAGTTTCGCAGATCGCAGCCCCCCAGGGATGGCGAGGTCTAATTTGAATCCGCGCGTGGCCCTCACTGTGCTGGGCCCCCAGCAGGCCTCGAAAGTGGCGACAGTTTCACAGATCGCAGCCCCCCAGGGATGGCGAGGTCTAATTTGAATCCGCGCGTGGCCCTCACTGTGCTGGGCCCCCCAGCAGGCCTCGAAAATGGCGACAGTTTCTCAGATCGCAGCCCCCCAGGGATGGCGAGGTCTAATTTGGGTCCGCCCGTGGCCCTCACTGTGCTGGGCCCCCCAGCAGGCCTCGAAAATGGCGACAGTTCGCAGATCGCAGGCCCCCCAGGGATGGCGAGGTCTAATTTGGGTCCGCCCGTGGCCCTCACTGTGCTGGGCCCCCCAGCAGGCCTCGAAAGTGGCGACAGTTTCACAGATCGCAGCCCCCCAGGGATGGCGAGGTCTAATTTGAGCCCGCGGTGAGCACCCCCTGTGCTGGGCCCCCCAGCAGCCCTCGAAAGTGGCGACAGTTTCACAGATCGCAGCCCCCCATGGATGGCGAGGTCTAATTTGAGTCTGCGGTGGGTACCCACTGTGCTGGGCCCCTCAGCAGCCCTCGAAAGTGGCGACAGTTTTTCGCAGATCGCAGCCCCCCAGTGATGGCGAGGTCTAATTTGAATCCGCCCGTGGCCCTCAGTGTGCTGGGCCCCCCAGCAGGCCTCGAAAATGGCGGCAGTTTCGCAGATCGCAGCCCCCCAGGGATGCCCAGGGATGGCGGGGAAAAGGAGGAAGGGAGGGAGGAGGGACGCGACCACACTGCTCTATTCAAA